>CM047809.1:38084123-38221420 GCA_026214975.1 Gentiana macrophylla
AAATAAAATTTATGTTTTGATGATGATTCATCATTTATTGATTATTGTTTTAGACCCCATTGATGAAGTGTCATAACTTCATTTGTTATAGTTCAAAGCAAAAGATGTCTAGAAATCAATGTATAGGTTTAATAGAGTCGATATTTGTATAAGTTAATCGGGTCAAGCCTTTGTAATAGTTAGGTTTAGGCGAAACTTAGTAATTAACTGAAGGAAGCGGGATCCTAGAATCTTTGGAAAACTAACATAGAGCACACCTACTGGCCCGAAGAAGGTAAGTCAGGCGAGGACACTGAGACTCGGTTGGCTTATATATCTTGAAAAGGTGAGGAATCAAACTAGTTATTGAAGATTGAAGGCGAGGATTCAAGCTCGGTTTATGAAGACTAAAGTCGAGACTATAAAAGTTAGACTTGAGCAAGATTGTGATGACTGAGGCCCGACTTTATGGATCTTATATCAAGGCCTAAGAATCATAAGGACAATGATATCTTAGATGATCAATTGGATGGTGTACTACGATTTAGTCAATTATAATCAAATGAAGAAAAGAATCTTGAGATTTTGAAGAAGAGTAAAAACTTAGTTAATGCTCTTAAAAAGCTAGAAGCGACTACGTCATGTATAAATTAGTTTTAACTAACAAAAGGAGGCGAAGATAAAGCGGACCGTTGTAAGATAAGCAATCTTATTGGATACGCTTGAGATGTCGAGAAAGGACAGACATACAAAGAAGAGCATGACCACTAACGGCTACAAGGATTCAAATTCAAATGATCTAAACGTTAGGAAAATCCCTATAAATAGATCACTTCTACTTCAAGAAGAGGTGGAATTCTAAGATTTAATCAAATCAAGAAAGTTCTAAGTTAATAGAATTCCTACTAAGCACTTTATTGCAAGATCAAGAAATATCTTCAAGTGATTTTAAGCATTCAGAGAAGATCAAGATCAATCATTTGAAGAAAAATTGAGATGTGCATAACTTATTTATCTAGAAGAGATAGCTCAAACCACAAGTTGAATCATAGTTATTGATTCAAGTCTCAACTTTGATCTTATCAAAGGTACTTACTGTGAAACACCAAGAAGGTGTGAAGGGCAGTTTAAATTGCGATACCGGGAAGGCTGTGTTTGTGATGGTGGTGAAGAGGCAATTTCAATCCTCTGAGGACTAGTGTAGCAAGCTTAGTTCAGAACGACAATCCTACTGTTGAAGCTGAAGCCGGAAGATTGTGAAGCAAAGGGATTAGTGAAGGACAATCAAGTGTCTAGAATTTATTTTGAGTCTTGTTTGTAAACCTCAAGAACATAGTGGATTTGACCTCCATCACAAGGGCAAAGAAGGCGGCGAGGATTACACCACTGGAACCTACATAATTCTTGTCTATTTACTTTACGCTTTATTTCTTGCATCATAGTTATATTCATCCAGTTCACATACTCGGCAAACATCGAAGCCGAGTGAACACATTAAATGATAAATCATATTTTACAAAGGCTCAATTTAATCCATTTGCGATTAACTCTATTAAGGATAAGTCATCCTTGACTTATACTCAGCTAAGTTAGCTTAATTCCGCACATGTTTGAGTTGAACTTAATCTAGTTTAAGATTTAGTTTTAAGTTACGTTTTTGGTGACAAGTTTATTCACCCACTATCTAAACTTGTGTTAGCCTTTTCAAAGGACCAACAATTGGTATTGAGGCGGTTCTTACTTTTGAAAGAGATCAGCGTTATTACTACTTGAATCTTTAGCTCAAATAAGCGGCCATCGATTATTTCCGATATCAACAATTGGTATCGGAGGCGGTGTTTCTGTTTCGAAGAGATCCATAGTGAATCCTATATCGGTTTGTTTGCTCAAAGCAAGTGGAATCAATTATTACTTAGCCAGTTATCATAATCATTTATTTGTTTAAAGTTTTCAAAAACTTCATCATGGATACACAACAACACTTTAGAAATTTGATATTTGTTCATTTTAAGTTTTGATAAATACAAAAGTAAAATCTACGAGCTCTCGATGGGTGATACTCAAGAAAAGCAGTTGAAACATTCATTGAAGATTCACTCATTACAAGCAATGTGGATAATGCTAAAATTCTACCCATAAGCTTTGGAGAAACAATCATGGAGAAAGTGATGAAGAAATTATACTTTTTGGGCCGATCTAGCAAGCAAAAATGTCGAATTGGATAAAGGATATTGGAATATGAAGAAGATGGCGAGAATCTTCCGGACAAACATCATGAGGCAAGTACTTTCATTACGAACACTCACCTTTGCCATGAACAATCATAGAAATGAGGATTTCAATGAGACTTTGGACATACTCATAAAAGGAATTAGAGGTAATTCAAAGAATTATGAGAATGTCAAAAAGGAAAAAGATCTATTAGCGAAGGTGTAAGATTATTCTTTGAGATCAATCTTATCAAAGCTAATAATGGAACTAAGGAAATGTTCAAGCGATGAACTAAAGAGGTAATAAACATTATAGAATTATCAGTTGATCTAACTCTAACGTTCAGTTCAAACCTAGAAAACCATTTGGAGACAGGTGGTTTAGGGTTTGATAGTCGACAAAATTCTAAAATCGGACCTAAAATCTGAGTTGCACCTAAGTTTGTATTGCACAAAGTCAAAAACTCAGAAAGCGACAATATTATCGGAGGCGATAATTACTCGCACAACCTCGAACTAAAGCTGTAAAATCGGTTAGTAGTAATCAACAAAGCGAAATATTTTCTGAAAGTATCGGAGAGGTGAAAAATGCTGAATTGATCAAAGATCGGTTAAAAGAACATTCAAGTCATATTCACAAAGAATGAAAATCATTCATGGAATAATAGATCAGGGGAAAGGAAGACTTTCCCTACAGTGAAGGCCGGAATGCACTATAATCTTAAAAAAGATTATATCGTTTCATGAAACAAATGAACAAAAATTTGTTAGATCAAAATAGCAAAGTTAGGTGGCCCGGCCATGCTCGGCCGAAAAAATCGAGAGAGGTATAAAATTAATAAGACTTACAAGAATGCAAAAACTAATCTAAAAGGACCCAAGCGGTATGGGTACGAAAATCTCTCATTACATTTTGCGAGGAAAAGATCTTGAGTTGGCGAGAAGTTGCAATTCATAAAGCCGAGTTGCACTTACAGCTGACATTTTGAATTTACTACGAGTTGGGATAAGGACAAAATTGGACATTTACAAGCTGGAGATAGTTGCACCTACCGTATTCTTGATACATGCTCTGGATGTGACCTACCTTAATCTCAACCGTCCATCTTTTCCCTCATCATCCATTTTGCAATCTCAGCGTTTCTGATAAGGCGTTTTGAATCCGCTCGAGATCTACTAACCACTTTTTCTACCACTTATAAATACCATCGTATTTTTCATTAAATTTTACACTCGGCTTTTTTAATCATCCTTTGAAGTTCTTTCTCTCAAGAATCTCAATCAATTCATTTTACGGAAATAATGGCCTTCGTCCAAGTTGAACTGGAATGATCATATCAACGATCAATTCATTGCTAAATCTGATGATCGGACCACTAGCCAAGGAAATTGCTAAAATTCAAGAAATCAAGGGCTTGGAGCAAGTGTTCAACATTAATGCAAAGCGTTTGTTTAGATAGCATTGGAGATTTTTATTAATTCGGAAAGACATCTATTGAAGGAGAAGATGTTCATACTCTCACGACCACTTTATTGGAAGGGAAATTCAAATTCTTGAAGATCTGTTGTGGACATATTTGGCCGTCAAATCTGGAGGCTCGAAGCTATCAAATTAAGGAAAGAAACGAAAGAAAAATTATTGAAAGTTATCGCCATAAATTCAGATTCCCGATATTGCGGACTTGAAGCACAAGCCTACTCAAACTGAATTCAACTTTCTTACCAAGATGTTGGCTAAGTGCGTGATTGGAAAGCGCAGTAACTAGCAATCTGTTTGGCACCAAGCTGGATCTACTATATGTCATTTGGTTTAAAGAAGATTTCAGCGGCAATGATACATTTTGGATCAACTAATGGCACAATCTTTTGATGTACCCAAGAAGAAGACATATGTAAAGAAAAGCGGTTTGTATCATAAGAAGACTCTTGCAATTTTAGTTCAAAGAATTCTTGACCACTTTAAAATTGCAAAGAAGAAGAAGCGCAATCGTAGTTGGGAAAATTGCAATCACAAAGGAAAAATCTAGAAAATGGAAGCGAGAGGTTACGAAATTGAACCAAATAAAAATACCAAAGATCAAAAGAAACCACCCACGATCTGAAGTTTTTGAACAAGTTGAAAAAGCTGTTAGAAAAGGAAGAAGCTGGATGCTTCAATTCAAACAAAGGTTACTGAAACTGCAAAGAAGGTTTTGGAGCCTTCTCCAACAAAATCCGCTACTTGATTCTTGAGGGCTCGACAAAAGCGAGGCGAAGAAACCCCACCCAAACAATCCAAACAGAGAAAGTCGTTCTTGTGAAAGAAACCTCGATTAGAAGAAATTGTTCCTTCCTACACACATGGCTTGAAGTCAGAGGAAAGGCGACACTCAGGAGGCCGGCCACAGGAGATGACTTGTGATGAAGAAAGCGGCAGTGAAGAAAGGTGATTGACTTAGAGACAATGGCAGGCTCAAGCTACTCTCAAGTCTAAATCCACACCTCAAAAATCAGCATCTAGGATTGAGTATGAGGAATCATTCAAGAACATTGAATCATCTCAACTTTGATAAAAAAAGATCTCAGAAGTTGAATCAAGACTGTGCAAGTCATCACCCCTGGATGAGCTTGTCGGTGAAACATAAATTGTTCGAGAAAACAAGAAGATAGAGTGATACATTCTTTGAAGAAGATGTAGAACCAACAAAAGATCGGTGATGATCCACACTGTAGAAGAACAGATTCTTGAGCTGGAACTTGAGTCGACAAAGAACAAGTTCTTGAGAATCTAGAAGAACTTGTTGTCATTGAAGAGAATTTGAAGCCCAGGCCTACCATCTAAGTTCCCATAATTGTATACGAAACTAGCTTAGTCGGTTATTCTTGAAGGAAATACCGACAAAAGCAGATCTTGAAGAAATTGATAAATTGAGGCTCTGAGGAATCTAATACGGAGATTCCAGAAGAAGGTGAAGCAATCACAACTCACTTGAATTATCTATTGCGTTGGAGAAACGAGATAGTAGCGGCGCAAGACCTTTGCCACGATTATCAAAGTTGGCGAGCTACATATCAAATCGGAGAGTCGATTAGCGAGAAATGGAAATCACAGAGAAATGGGTTTTAATCTTTTCAACATCACTTTCATTTATCGCCTGATCAACATTGATGAATTTACGAGCAATGGTTATCGTTGACGAGAGGCGATCAATGGAATAAAATTGCGATAGGAGAAGTTTCTAAGAAAGATGACTATGATGATGATTCACAAGGAGACACTAATTTTCAAAGTAATTCTCGCATCAATTCAAAAAACAAAAGCGAAGATGATAAGAAAGGCGATAATGAAGATAACTCACGAAGAAAATAGTGAAGACTCGGACTCTAAAACTCGGTCGAGAATCGAAAATAAAGAAAAGAAGGTGATCGGACCCCATTTGGATATCATTCTCCAATGACCAAGCGTGCGTGAAATAGCAAAAGCGGGGTGATAAAGTTGGTGAAGAATCGATAATGATTTCAATGTTGAATTATCACGATCGAGGAGAAATCGATTAGTCAAATCACGAAAGAAGTAAGAAGACAATCGAGAGAGGAGAAAATGCATGGAATACAAGAGGAACTCAAGAAGGTTGTTCCCAATCCTATCAAAGAAACTAAAATTCTTGAAGATTGGCGAGATAAAACTATAGTGCAAAAAGTTTGAAACTAGAAAAGACATTCTACACAAGTTGACATTATCAAGTTTTATCACATTGAAGCGATCCGCATTCGAGAAAGATGATATCGAGTTTATTTGGAAAGGTGTTAAAGTCCATGGAAGAAAGTAAAGCGAGAGGACTAACATGGAAAAGAGGTGGATAAAGTCAAAAGCGATTGTCATGACACTGCTTGATTGAAATTCGCAAAACAACCATTGAGAATGATGCGGAAAAGTTGAAACTCTGAGAAAGATGGGAAGGCATTCTCAATAACTTAGTTAATGAGAATGGTGTTAATGGAGAATGGAATGAAGGACTCAGTTGTAGCTCAGACCATATTGGCATCAAACCAGCAACATCTCAACTCTTACATCAAGAGTTTGATCGAGAAAGAATGATGTCAATAAGGGGAAAGTTTAGATATGTTAAAAGTCAATGCAAAGATATGCCAAAAGTTACGGAGAATATTGATGAAAAAGCGGTCGAAATGAAGAAAGCTAGAGGAGAGTTCTGAGATGAAGAAATGGAGTTAATCGCAAAATTTGTTGAACCAATGACAAAAGACTTGGTCTAGATTCTCGTCTTTACAATATTTTCAAAGACATGCCCTTGAAGAAGGAGAATCTAGAGAACAATCTTATCAACCTTTACGAGTATGCAAAGATCATCATGCATTTATGTCAAAGCGAGCAAATGGGAGAGAAATGGCACTTTGAAGAAAGTATCGACAAAAGTTGATAAAGAAGAACTGAATTTGTCTTGGAACTCACGACGGCGGCACAAGTGGAAAAGCGAGACAAATGGTGTTTGTGTTTGTTGTACTCTTCAAGAGAAAAATTTTCAATAAACACAATATGTCAATTCATGGAACATTTATGCAAATATTCATGGAATTCAAAGATCGGCAACAAATGAAGCCATGAAGAAGTATCTTTGAAGATTTTGATAAACTTAGTTTATCGAAGAAAAGAAAAGGGTGACACTTAGTTTCTTTACATGTATTGTATTTTTAATACCATGTATTGTAACTCAGCATCTTCAATAAAATATCCGTTTATCAGTTCACTCTGTTTTTATTTATTTTGTGTTTATCTTTTTGCATTGCTTTTAAGGAGGGTATTGACATCATAAAAAAGGGGGAAATTATTGGAAATAAAATTTATATTTTGATGATGATTCATCATTTATTCGATTATTGTTTTAGACCCCATTGATGAAGTGTCATAACTTCATTTGTTATAGTGCAAAGCAAAAGATGTCTAGAAATCAATGTATAGGATTTAATAAGTCGATATTTGTATAAGTTAATCGGACAAACCTTTGTAATAGTTCTGAGTTTAGGCCGGCTGAGTAATTAAGCGAAGAAGCGAGATCCTAGAATCTTGGAAAAGCGACATAAGAGCACACTTAAGGCGAAGAAGAGTAAGTCATTTGAGGGACACAAACTCAGTTGGCTTATCAATAAGCGAAGGTGAGAATCAGCTTCGATTATTGAAGATTGAAGAAGCGAGGTTCAAACTCGGTTTATGAAGACTAAAGTCGAGACTATAAAGTTAGACTTCAGGCAAGATTGTGATGACTTGAACTGACTTTATGGATCTTATATCAAGGCCTATGAATCATAAGGACAATGATATCTTAGATGATCAATTGGATGGAGTACTCTGATTTAGTCAATTATAATCAAATGAAAAAAATCTTGAGATTTTGAAGAAGAGTAAAAGCTTCGATTAATGCTCTTAAAAGCTGAAGCGCCTACATCATGTATAAATTAGTTTTAACTAAAGAAAGGAGCGAAGATAAATCGGACCGTTGTAAGATAAGCAATCTTATTGGATACCTGAGAGATGTCGGGAAGGACCTTTGCCATACAAAGAAAAGCGAGGACCACTAACGGCTACAAGGATTCAAATTCAAATGATCTAACCATTAGAGAAACCCCTATAAATAGATCACTTCTACTTCAAGAAGAGGTGGAATTCTAAGATTTAATCAAATCAAGAAAGTTCATATTGAGGGGGAAAGCAAATTAATAGAATTCCTGCTAAGCACTTTATTGCAAGATCAAGAAATATCTTCAAGTGATCTTAAGCATTCAAAGAAGATCAAGGTCAATCACTTGAAGAAAAACAGAGATGTGCATAACTTATTTATCTAGAAGAGATTTCTCAAATCACAAGTTGAATCATAGTTATTGATTCAAGTCTCAACTTTGATCTTATCAAATGTCTACTAGGCGTGAAACACCAAAAGGTGTTAAGGGCAGTTGAGTTGCGATTAGGAAAATTTGTGTTTGTGAGGAGGCTGGTGAAGAGGAAATTTCAACCCTCTAAGGACCCAGTGTAGCAAGATTAATTCAAATAGCAATCCTACATGTTGGTGAAGCTAGAAGATTGTGAAGCTAGGGATTAGTGAAGGACAATCAAGTGTCTAGAATTTACTTTGTGTCTTGTCACTTTGTAAACCTCAAGAACATAGTGGATTTGACATCCATCACAAGGAAGAGAGGGTAGCGAGGATTACACCACATGGAACCTCTATAATTGTTGTCTATTTACTTTACCCCTGCATCATAGTTATATTCATCTAGTTCACATACTCAGCAAACATCAGAAACTGAGTCAGCACATTAACTGATAAATCATATTTTACAAAGGCTCAATTTAATCTAGTGCCAGTTAACTCTGCTAAGGATAAGTCAGCCTTGACTTATACTCAGCTAAGTTAGCTTAAATCCGCACAAGTTTGAGTTGAACTTAATCTAGTTTAAGATTTAGTTTTAAGTTATGTTTTTGGTGACAAGTTTATTCAACACCTCTCTAAACTTGTGTTAGCCTTTTCAAGGGACCAACACTCTGATATACTTGGTTTGGTTAATTAAAATTCCACATCCATATGTCTTTCTTTTAAACCAAGAAAGTAATTCAGTTCTCCCATCATGCTCATTTAAAATTCGCACTTCATCAAACTTGCAAATTTCTCTGAGTTGCTCATTTTATGATCTAAAAATGATGTCATCCACATAAATTTGAACTATGAAAGTACTTTCTTCAACTTTCATTCTGAATAGGGTTTTATCAATAGTTCCTTTTGTAAAACCATTATCCACCAGAAACTGAGATAGAGTTTCATACCAAGCTCTTGGTGCTTGTTTGAGTCCATAGAGAGCTTTTCTCAGTCTAAAGACTTTGTCAGCTCAATCTTTAATTTCAAATCCTGTGGGTTGCTGAACATAGACTTCTTCTTCAAGTATCCCATTCAAAAATGCACTTTTAACATCCATCTGGTACACTTTGAATTTCTTGTGGGCTGCAAAGGCAAGAAATAATCTGATTGCCTCCAACCTTGCAACTGGGGCATAAGTTTCATCAAAGTCTATCCTTTGACTTGAGAATAACCTTTTGCTACAAGTGCGGATTTGTTTACGATAATATTCCCCTCTTCATCAAGCTTATTTCTAAAAACCCATTTAGTTCGATTATGTTGACATGATCTGGTTTGTCTACTAAATCCCAAACTTGATTTCTCTCAAATTCATTGAGTTCTTCTTGCATAGCCAAAAATCAATGCGGATCATTTAAGGCTTCTTCAATTTCTTTGAGTTCGGACTAAGATAGAAAACATGCTATCATAGCATCTAGTTGGTGTCTAGTACAAACTCCGGCTTGAAAATCACCTAACACTTGTTTTTCGGGGTGATTTCTCATCCATTGATGTCTTGGTGGTTGCATCAACGGGTCTTCATTTTGTTAAGTGGTTCTTCTTGAGCTAGATCATTTTGATTGGATTAGTTTCTTCTTGCTTTGTTGTTGGTTGTTGGTTGATGGCGGCAGCGAGGTGATCTTGTCTGAAGAATTTGAGATACTTAACCTCCCGATATCAATGAAAGCAGGTTAGGAGGTCTTGTGCATTGGTGACAAAGCGATTCTTCTTTGTCTTCAATTGTGTCTCTAGTAAACTTTGGTTCATCAAAGACCACATGTATAGATTCTTCATGCTTGAGTGTTAAGCTTGTTTAGCACTTTGAAAGCTTTTCTTGACACTTAAGTAACCCATAAATATTCTACATCGACTTTGGGTTGAAAAACTTTGAGCTTATCCTTTCCATTGTTATGGACAAATCACTTGCTTCAAAGGCATAAAAGTATGAGACATTTGGTTTTCTTCCATTCCAAATCTCATAAGGTGTCTTTTCATGTCTCTTGTTCATGAGAGTTCGATTACGAGTATAACAATTTGTATTTACTGACTTCACGCACAATATCTTTCTAGCAGTTTAGATTCACAAATCATTGTCCTTCCAGCTTCTTTGAGTGTTCTATTCCTCCTTTCAGCCACTCCAATCTGTTGAGGTGTTCTTTGTAGGCTGCAGTGGTGTAGTACTCTATTTTCTCCACAATATTCAATGATTATGTTGTTGAAATTACATTCCTTTAATACGTCGATCTTGACTCTTTGTAACACTCTTACGATTTTGGAATCTCTTGAGAAGTTCTGTCAGTTGTTGCTTAGTTTCACTTTTCTTCGTCATGAAAATGACCCAAGTATATCTAGAAAAATCATCAAATACCACCAATGTGTATTTCTTTCCACTAACACTTGATTGGTGTAATTGGTCCAAATAAGTCCATATGCATCGATTCTAAAACTCTGTTTGTTGAATGGTGAGACTTAGTCTTGAAACTTGCTTTAGTTTGTTTTCTTGTTGACATGCATCACACAAATTTGTTTTTCTTGTATGTCATCTCACGGAAGTCCAATCACCAAGTTCTTTTTGACTAACAAGTTGATATCATCAAAATTTAGATGACTCAGTTTCTTGTGCCACAACTAAGCGAGTTACGACTTGGTATGCCGCGATCAAACAAGTTTACGAGACTATTGTAGACCAATCTACAAAATGCATGTTCTCTTCTCTTTTTCGGCTAGAACTACCTGAAAGCCGTTTCAGCGACAATACAATACTCCTTATCAAAGGTAACTTTGTATCCCATATCACGAAATTGACTCGTCTTTGAGTAGATTGTAGTGAAGTCCTTCCATGTAAGATACATTTACGATTGTGAGTCCATTTACGATTATGTTTCGATAACCTTTTGTGTATCAGTTTATCTTTACTTCCAAAATTGACTCTTGGTCCATCTTTATTTCAAAATCGGTGAGATAGTCTTTGCTCTTTGTCATGTGCCTAGAGCATCCTTTGTCAAAGTACCAAATATTACGCAAAATGAATTAAAATGCTTTAGGTACCCAACTCTGTTTGGGTCCATAGTAGTCGATTAATCGGTACAACTCTGGGTATATTTCCATAAGGTCTTCTCTGGAAATTGTTGCATAGTCTCATATATGTAAGTCACATTTCCATAATATCTTTTCTTGGATTATGCCTCATTTATATGATTTCGAGGTCTTGGTTTAAACTAATTTCCAAAATGTCTTTATTATTATAAGTTGAATAATAACCATCATTCCTTTTGTCTTGAGGTCTAGGTGACCTTTGTCTTGAGACTTTCTTGAGAAGCTGGAATAAGTTCTCGGTGAGTCTTTGGTGATACTTGTGATAAGTTTATATGCGGAATGATCGTTCTATCGATTTTAATAGTAGATTCGGTAAAATTCAATCATCATCGGTGGGGTATTATGCGCTTTCCCCCTTGATGTGTGAATCTTTGAATGATTGACATTCTTAAATTTACTCTGATAATATTTTTTCTCGTTCTTGACTTGATCAGTTTTTGTAGATCTGGCAGTTGATCTACCATTTGATTTACCTTTGTTTGTTGGTGCAGCTGTCTTCTTAGAAAACTGAGTTGTCGTATATGAGGCTGACTTTATTGGTTCAGCAATTTTCTTAGTCTGTGGAAGTTGCTCGGCTACAAACTTAATACCGATTTTGATATTAGGTTCGTGATTTTGCTAGTTCATTCCTTAGAAGATTCTTGTGTATCAAATCCTAAGCGATTATGTCTCATAAGGCTTTCGGATTTGAATCCAGTGGTGAACTTGATTGAGCAAAAAGTCGATTGCTCCTAACGATCGATGGTGAAATCTTGATTCTTTCCTTTATCTGTTCTAGTCGGTTTCATCATGTTTAATTGGACTTCAATATTTCAACTTCAAGAATTAAAACTTCTTTCTCGATTTAATTATTCATAACCGACTTGGATGGTTACCATCGATTCATCAATTAAGTCAAGTGTTTCTTCCAATTCTAGATTTTTTTGGATTGGAGTCGTGATCGAAGAACATGCATTATTTATGGAAATACAAAGTGTGAGAGTATTTAGAGTTAGATTCACATACCTCATTTGGATTCTCCATATGAGACATCAAAGCTGTGTCATCGATAATCATTGAGTTCGACTTCATAGTCGACTCATCTCCGGCCAAAAGTGCTCTTACTGCTAGTTCTTCATTCTTTGAGTCCTCTTACCCGATCATTTGTGGGCATTCGACTTTGAAGTGTCCAAGATTTTTATAGTTGAGCGAGATATTCTTCGTCTTTCCTCTTTTAGGAGACTTCTTGATAAACTTACGAGTATTTGGGTGTCCACTCTTCATTCTTCAAATTCTATTCATCATTAGAGCCATCTGCTCCTCCATCTCATCAATTCTTTGAAGATTGCAAGATGAGGTTTCTTGGTTATCATTTGAGGTTCTTTCTTTGCAAGAGATGTTGTTTTGGGTTCCTCCATGGCTTTGATTAGGGCTGTTGTCATGGTGAATTCTTCATTGAATTCAAAAGCTTTAAGATCTGAGATGATTTTGAAGGAATCTTCTATGTCAAGTCTCCTTGATTCTTCCATTGCTGTGACCTTTATCTTCCAGCACATTGGTAAATCCTTCAAGATTCTTGTATTGATTTATTTCTTGGTGTACTCAATTTTGAGTAGAGCAGTTCATTCATGATAATGGCGAATCTTGTTTCCATCGATCAATATTTTACTTTGACTTCATTTTGAAATTTTCAAATTTCTGATTTGCTACAGAGATCTTATTCTCTTTGATAGAGTCAGTTCCTTCGCAAACCAATTGAAGTTTCTCCCACATTTCTTTTGCAATAGTGTAATCCTTGACTTTCGAGATACATATTCTTTGTCAAGAGTTCTCGATATGATATCCATGCCAACATTGTTGAGTTGTTTCTCTTTCGGTCATCCTTTGGTCCATTCGCTTTTGGGCAGGAACTCTAACTTGATTTTCACCAACATTTTGCTTGTAGGTGATCTAGATAGGTCCATCAATGAGTACATCAATCATCTCATCATGAGAATCTTCTAGAAAGGCACTGGAAGCGACATTTGTATTCATCAAATCTGTCCATGTTGCATATTAGCATCATGCGGCATCTTGATTGTTATCCATTGTGTGAGTTAATGAAAACTAGATTATGCAAAAGCGGAAAATGAAAGACTGAGCTTTTTCAAGAGATAAACTAGAGGAGATAGTTAGAGCGGTTGAGTTTTCAACAATAGCTTATTAAAGAACATTGCTCCGATACCAATTGTTGGTCCCTTAGAAGGCTAACACAAGTTTAGAGGTGGGGCGTGAATAAACTTGTCACCAAAAACTAGATTAGTTAACAATTAAGGTTCAGTTTTAACTTGTGTAGAGTTGGTGACAAAGTGAGTCTAAGTCAAACTAACTTATACAAAGCGGAGTCAACGGCGGCGGATATAAGTTTTAGCCTTTATCCGGATCTTGTTGATTCTATAAGAAAAAGCTAGGTGTGCAAAAGCGAGATTACAGTGAATGTCAATTTGTGAGCTGTGTATGCTTATAACAATCGGTTTTGATTATCTTTGTATAACAAATATAAATCTTTGTAAAGATAAGTAAATGTGTAAAGTAAGTAGAGTAAAATTATAGTGGTTCAGGTGGTGTAATCACTGTGAGTCCACTCTTCCCACCTGTGATGTAGGAGGAAAATTCCACTAGAACTCCTTGAAGTGTATTTATTCTCTGAAAGTCCTATATTATAGTCCTTGACTAATCCCTAGTGTCACTATCTAAACAACTAAAGAAAAGGTTGAATGGCTGCTCTTCAATTGCTTGAACCCTTGGTCCTTAGAGGTTGTATTGCCTCTTCACACTACCACCATAAACACAGTCTACATTTGGAAATGTCAAGCGTGTCTTGGCAACTCCTTGGCGGATTGCTTCACAGTCTAAGCATTTGATTGAGAATCAAAGTTGGGGTGAGAATAAAAATTGATTCTTGCTTGTGGTTCTTCAAAGTGTCGAAATCTGGATATGATCGATGTAGCTTGAAAACTTGAAGAAATTCTATATATGATCTTGTTGAGCATAGATATGATAGCAATTCGAATGAACTAGACTTGTGCACAAAAATGCTTGTAATCTTGTTAATTCGGTGTTTGATCACAGGTGCAAAGTCCTCTATTTATAGTGTGAGGTTCAGCGTTCATCTTGCTTGAATTGAATTGTATCAGCGTCTATATTTTCGGATGTCGAAGTGTCATTGACCGTTCGACTTATCGAGTTCTTCATCAATAACAATCCTTGATTTACAGCGTTGAATGTACTTTCGATTTGCTTGGATGGTTGACTATAAAGCGAGTTTCTGATCGGTTTTGTCTTGAGTATGTCGATTTTAGAGGTTACTAAGCGAGTTTTACTCTTCTTGAAGTTTGATTACTCTATTTATCTAATTTTATGTGGTGAATCAAATTACACCATTCCTTTTAGATATCATCTAAGATATCATTGTCCTTAAGATACTTAGGTCTTCTTTCAAGATCCATAAAGTCAGTTCAGGCCATCACAGACTTACCTGAATTCTAACTTTACAGTCTCGGCTTAATATCTTCATAAATGAGTTTGAACCTCGATTCTTCTCTTCTTCATGCTTGAGTCTTTGTACCTCGGTGAACTTACCTTCTTGATTGTGAGTGAGTCTTCAATTCTAGGTGTATATCTTGAGTCCCTAAGTTTAGTTCCAGTTTTCTAGATGATTTCCATTTTTCAGTTTTATGACACTTCTATCTATTACGATTGCTTATGCGATATAACCTATACAATTATCGGACTCTAGTAAAATTTATACATTCGATTCTAGACATCTTTTAGCTATCCACTATAACAGCTAGTTTCAGCACCTCACCAATGGGGTGTAAACAAACATATACTAAAATTAGATGAATCATCATCAAAACTAAATTTTATTTCCAACAATATCAAAGTACTAATATTATGGTCTTATTAATTAAATTGGATAACCAAGTGTATCATATACCCGTAAATAAATGGCGCCCCTTTAGCCAATAAATTGGCTTCGGAATATTCTTTAATTACTATAATGCTATGATTAATTAATTTACAAAATACATGTGTATCATATACATATATATTTTCGACATACATGTACATTAAATGTATATTTAATTAATCATCATAATTAATATCTTGTATTATACTTATTCATAATAAATAAATACCACCGTATTAATTTACCACTATAACCCTTTATAGTCGAGATAAACTTTTCTTCTTTGGTTATCGCTATAACCGCATTTTAATCCAGATAGATGTTCTTATGTGTGTGACCCGATAGACTTCCGAATATGTTGGCAGTAGACACAAAGTGCAAATTACGAAAATGCCCTTCATACCTAACGATCACGGGATAGCATCTAGCAACACACCGGGACCACAATCATCGAAAGAGTCAAATGCAATGACTACTACCTTTCATGTGAAAGCGATTACCGTGTAAATAGAATCCTATCATTTGTAATAATATCCATACGGTCGTTAAGTCGAGTGTAAAACATCAACGACCGTATCTTATAATTGGGATATCATGTTCTCTCGAAGTAACTTATTTACTTCCACTTTGGAAAGATTCACGAGAGTAAGACATTCCTTATAAGAAGGCCATTTCGGATATTCACCCCTCTTATTAAGTGCGTGATTTCGGATGACCAAACATGTATACTCAACATGCTTGATATCACACCCAATCACTACCACATGATCGCCCCATGGCTAGAGAAAACCTCAATAGTGTCAAAGCATGACAATACACACCGTGATGCCATGTAAACTCGGTCCTAAGGATAATTACACAACCATCACATAGTGTGACACTTAATAGTGTAAGTGGGTCGATCTAACGTCGCATTCTCTAATACTGCGTCCACGTGCGGTGCAAGTGTCTCCACACTTCGATAGGCGAGATCTATCTCGCCTTTAAAGGCGAAGACATCTAATACGTGCTAGCATGTTTTAACTATCAATGCCTGTTTAATAGTACATAAAACTAGAGACATTTAAGTATCAAACTTATTAAAGTGATTAGAGATCTCATCAACCATAATCGCCTATCATGGTTTCTCTATCACGATTCAATACTAAGGGCGTTATTATATAACAATTCACAATTGGTTCTTTAAAAGAACAAATATATGACAATAGAAAAGCCATTTTTTTTATTTTTAATCCCGATGTTTAAATTATTTGTGTTTATCCTAAATGGATAAACACAAGGGATCTTCATTGGCTATGTACGACATAATCGGGACGAGTCCACTATATATCGATCCCAATGAACTACGAGAGACTTGATTTTTGAAAGAACAAACAAGATCGTGGCGACTTGGGCTACATTATCTGAGTCAGTCAAAAAACCACCAAAAACACCCCTACGAATTCTAGGGTTTTCTAGGTTTCATTCTTGTTCGTTGTCACTAGGGTAAATTTGGCCCGTGTTTCCTTCTTGAGGAGATCTGGCATCTTCAAATTACAATGAATACAATATAATAAAATACAATATAAGTATATAAATATATATCTAATCGCACCATCAAGTGGGACTTTGGAGGAGAAGACCAGCTTGAATATGTTTATGTATATATTTACATTGTATTTTATTATACTATATTATCATAATTATTACGTAGAATACTCTAGAATAGCTTGGAGAGCAAGTCGTAGATGTATATAATTACATTGTATCATACATAATTTTATAATCAATGGAAAATAATTTCCACCAATTAATCTAGCATGGTATCGGAGAGGTGAGACTCAGTCTCGATCCCCATTTTGTTTCCTTTTTCAATGTTATTTCTTCTTCTACGATTTTCCTCCTAGCTAGTTATCATCTTCCTCAAGCTACATGCTTCCTCTATTTGTTAATACACACACCGACCTTACCTCTGTTCCTCCGCGTAAATACAACAACCCTTATGTTCTTTTTATTTTTCCCTATTGCTCCTTTCTTTCTCGTTCCATTGATTGTGGTTCTTCTCTTTTATTTTGTTTTTGTTTTTGTTTTACCATCTACACAAAAAACAAAAACAAAAACAAAAAACTAGAAAAAAGAAAGAAAGAATAGTACTCTCCATTGCTACTAGTGTTGGGTCTTCTTCTCTCTCTTGCCCGTCTCATCATCTACAATGCTATTAGCCTCGGCCATATCCAGGCAAATGTCAACTATGTGGTGTCCAAGGTCTTTTTGCCAATAGCTACCCGACTTACGTGCTTTCTCTGCAAATGCACGGTCTCTGCTCCCCTGTTCCTCCCCCTCGTCCACCTCCCCAGGAAAATCCTTCTCAGTCCACATCTCTTACAAGGATGCTTGATAGTGGTGCTTCTCACCACATGACTCCTGATCTTAGCCTGCTGTCTCTTCATGCACCCTACACTTGTATTGTTCAAATTACTATTGGTTATGGTCGTTCTTTATTTATTTCTAGTGCCCGATCCTTGTTTACTTTATCCAATGTGCTGTGTGTGCCCACTATTTCCAAACATTTCTTGTCTGTTTCCAAATACTATTCCAATAATTTCGTTGCCATTGAGGTATTATTTGATTCCTTGCTTGTGAATGATTTAAAGACAAGAACTGTCTCTATCGGGAATAGGCTATTGATGGTGTCTATTCTTTGGTGCAACCGTCCTCTTTTGCTATTTTAATTACCAAGCCTCAACATCCACATGGCATCATAGATGTGGACATCCCGCGTTCCCATTATTCAACATCTAGTTCGGAATAATTTTTAGACTCGTCTTTATTTACTTATATCCATGTGAAGCATGTCTACGTACTAAAAGTCATCATTTACCTTTTACGATGCTACTTTGCATCCATCGCAAACCCTTGAGAATGTTTTCTAATTTTGGACCTCCTTATTTATTTTGTTGATGTCTATAACTATTATGTTTTCTTTGCGAGACCACTTTACTCGCTATAGTTGGATATACCCCTTGATCGTAAATCATTTGGCTGTCGCCTTTGAAAAGTTTGTTCCGTATTAAAATCATTTTCCATTAATCTCAAATTCATGTACCCGAAAATGGCACATAATTCATTGCCCTCCATACTTGTCTCTCCACCCGTGGTATATCTCATCTCACATCTCCCCGTATACTCCTCAACATAATGGTATCTCACGAGTGTTGCCTCCTTCATATCTTGAAAGCGCCTTAGACCTCCTCCAACATGCTTCTATTCCTCTCGAGATCTTGGTCTTAAGCTATTAATGCCACCGTTAATTTGATTAATCGCATGCCCACTCGAACCCTCGCCATGCTTTCCCATACGAAAAGTTGTTCTCCACTCCCCCAACTATTCCGGACTTTGTGTTTTTGGTGTCTCTGTTATCCATGGGTCAAACCCCTAATCCTTCCACAAATCCGAATCCAACTTCATTCCCTATGTTTTCCTCGGCTATTCTATTACGCAAAGTGCCTATCTATGCTATGACTTGGCCACACGGTGTATGTATATCTCTCGTGGTATGTGATTTGTTGAGGATGTCTTTCATTTGCCTCTCACCCCTCTCTTGATCCTACTCCTTCACCTACACTCTTCCTTGACTCAATCCCGTTCCTTCATCCTCCCCAGGTTTCCCTCACTCGGACAACCCACCCACACCGTCGGCCCGAATCTTCCCTTCCTCCACCCTTCTCTCGATATTTCCTCCTCCTCCTTACTTCCCTTCCTCCGAGTCCTTCTCATCCACTTACACCCCTCAATTGATGGTCACTCGAGCTTGCAACCAAATCTTTAAGCCTCGTACTCTCCTTAAACTTACTGACCCAGCAGGATGCTCGGCTCTACGACACTTCGCCCACCATTGTTAAGCAGGCTCTTCGTTGTCCTCATTGGCGTTAGGTCATGTCTGCTTTGAGATTGATACGCTTCGTGAGTAATGTCACGTGGCCTTTGGTTCACTAAGATCCCACCTTAATGATTTGGGGAGTAAGTGGATTTCTGAGTAAGCATAATTACGATGGTTCGATTGAAGCGATATAAGGCTCGTCTTGTTGCCAAAGGATTCATGTACAGCGTCCGACATTGATTATTTTGAGCCTTTTAGTGCGGTGGTTAAACCCGCCATGGTTCATTTGGTTTTAGTATTGCGGTCTGCCTTGGGTTGGGTCTTCGTCAATTGGGTGTAAACAACGCCTTTCTACAGTGTACTCTCATTGAAGATGTGTATGTCCCAGCATCTGGGTTTTGAGGAATCGGATCACCCTTAGTATCTCTGGAAGCTTCGTAAGGCCATTTATGGCCTCAGCGAGCTCTCGGGCGTGGTATCATGAGTTACGCATGCGTGTTAGGGACATTTATTGTTTTGATGATGGCCATACTAACTATATACCAATCTGAAATAATTTATTGTTTGTTGTATAGGCTAACTTAAAAAGTCGATATTTTTATAAGTTCAATCAGACAAGCCTTTGTACTAGTCTGGTAGGCTAGTTCGGTAAAACAGAAGACCAATAGAGTGAAGACGGACCAAGGCACCATCACGGTGAAGTGAAGACCAATGGATTGACTTACAACCAAGGAAGTCTGTCATGACCTTGGGTAAGTCAAAGATATATTAAAAGTTATGAAACTCAATTTTCAATAATATGGTGTACACGATCTCACACAAATCAAAAGATCGGTGAAGGAAATGTCTATCGGTGATAAACAACAAGTGAGAAGCAAAAACTTCATAAAAGCAGCCAAGTAAGCGATCACTTGACGATGGAAGCGAGATCAAGCGATCATGTGAAAGCGATCACTAAGCGATGAAGTAAATAAGAGACAAGCGAGCCAAGTAACTTGTCCACACAATCGAGAAAATGTGGAAAATATGGAATAACAAGCAATTAATGCGAGAATCAATCAAAAGCGGATTTTATGATGAGCGTTTGATTAAAATCCGGATCTTGAAATGAAGGGCGATAAAATCACGGCGGTATCAAAGATTATTACGAGCATTAAATAGCCAATGGAGGAAAATTCAAAATCATAGGATTTACGGCTATATATATCGAAGGCATTGTGAGAGATGAATAACAACAAGTTTTATCGAGAATTTCTAAGGATCAAAACTCTGTCAAATTAACAAGTCATCTTTACGGTTTTAAAAGGTATATCTAGAAAAGATTGATCTCGAGAAAAATAGAGCATAACGGTGATATCAAGCTGAGATCAATCAACCTTGTAATTATCAAATTCATATCAACATTAAGGATCTATACTAGCAAGTGAATCGGAGGAATCGAGAAGGAGTTGTGAATTTCTTTGAAGGATTTGTTCTCAAGGAGCAGTGGAAAAGAGACCGAGTCACTGAAGCTTTTGTAGCCATGGAGTGATAGTCTATAGATTGTGAAGCTTGGGTAGCCAAGGACAATCATACTATTGTAGTGGTGAAAACAATAGTGAATTCATCCAATCATCACAGGAGAAGAATGGATTAAGGAATTACACCACCCTGAACCACTATAAGTTTTTGTGTTCATTTACTTTCAGCATTTTACTATCAGTATTTACATTCTGCATTTTATTCATCTGTGTGATTGTTTAATTACTTTGAAACTACTATTTTGAAAGGTTTTATCTGCTGCACAAAAGCTTTTCATCAAGAAAAGTTTTTAAAATCCCAATATAGTCATTCACCCCCTGACTATATTCTCACCCTTCTCCGGGACCAACAATTGGTATCGGTGCAGTGTTCCTAGTATCAAAACACATTCGGATCGATTTACGGTAACAAGGAGATCATATATTTTCAAAGTAGTTTTCAAATCACATGATATACATACTCATATGTTAAAATGGAATCTTCAAATGCTATGTCAAAAATTCATATGTTTAATGTTGATATTGCGTGATTTATCGAGTTTTCTTGATATGATGATGTAATAAGGATATAAAAATTTGTTTAGGTGTGATTTCTCAAGTGAGAAGGGGTGTTTATCAAGAACAAAGCTGTCGGACCAATGCTTATGAAAGAGGACACAAGTGAGTCGACAAATTGACAGAGTAGCTCTGTATATTATAGTTCTCGGATCGTTTCTATTACATTGTGATCCCATATATATAGGCAAAGACTAAGTCAGTTTAACCTATTCACGACAAGACATTAAAAGTATATAATTAGAGACAATCATATATAAATAGATAAGGTGACCGGACAACTGTCATGATAAGTTCAGCGGACAGCAGACTCATTAGTTGGTCGGACTCATATCTTCTTTGTATTGATGCCAACCTGATAATATGGGTAGGTTCCACTGTGTCCGAGGTCTCAAAGTGGATAGGGGTCCGGCTTATGAACTGCGGACTTGTAGGATGGAGGTCCCACGATCTATTATTGGGCTAGGAAATAGGCCCAATCTAAATGCTCGGGTTCCAATCCGGTTCGGGTATATCAATGGCCCCCTACTCCGTGCCTTGCACATCCGTCGAGGTAGAGAGTAGAAATCAGATAAGAAGTAGAGAACCGTACCCTAATGTTGTCATTTGTGACCGTGTGACGCCGATAGTGGTTATCGGGCTCGAATCAGTGTTGATATTGCATTGCAAATCATTGATGAATGTTGTGCATTGTAGCGGACATGCTTAGATACCGTGCTATGGAGTGAACGGGTTTAAATGCCGATAATCATCGTCAGGCTTGAATCAGTGTTGATATCGCATTGTGAATTACTGATAAATGATGTGCATCATAGCGGACAGGCTTAGATACCGTGTTATGGAGCCAACGGGTTTAGATGACCATAGGTCGTGGCCGTAAGCCATTTTGAGTTGAGGCCGTAAGCCGTTTTGAGTCGAGGAAGTAAGCTGAACAATTGAGGCCGTAAGCCGTGTTGAGTTGAGGCCATAAGCCTGAACAATTAAGGCCATAAGCCATGTTGAGTTAAGGCCGTAGGCCAGAGCAGTTGAGCCCGTAAAAGTTTCATCCGGTTCACGAAACGTCACCGGTTGCATTTATGACATGACATTTGACATGAACCACAGCGTATTCTGATTGACTGAGGGGTATCGAAAACCGCTTCTAGCAATAATTACTTTTGAATTTTGAATCCAAAACGACACTTCCCTCCACTTTCTCGTTTATAAATAAGGGCTCCCTCCCCCATTTTTACACTTTTCCTCTTCTGATATATTTTCGGGCAAGAAAAGCATGTTCCGGCAAGAAAAGCAAGAGGATTCCGGCGAGAAAAGCAAGAGAATTCAGGCGAGATCAAACAATTTCTGGCGAAAGTCTACACCTTTCAACTCTTTTCACGCTTTCTATTTCTTGGTATGATTTCATTGTTATTCCGACCTCGATCTTGCTTTTTCCTTTGCTTGAAGGTTGTATGTGATAGAAAGATATTAGAGATTAGGGTTCCTCTCGATTGCGAATCATAAACTCATCATGTTATGCCTTAATATGCTTGTGCCCCTTCCGAGAAATTCATCGATAGATAGGCGCTTGAGATAGTTTCCATGGTTTATTTGGGCTTATTGGGGAGTTTTCCTAGGTTTATTGGGTTTTTAGGTTTAGGGAGAGCGGAGGGGCGAGGTGTCGGGGTGTGATTATTCTCACCTCTCGCCCGACTTCCACGTCTAGGTGATTAATTGTTCCACCTCACCTGTGTTTTTAGGATGTCCTCAAAAACACACAATCAGACGAAGAGGTCCGTGCTCTCTTGCGGCAATGGCTCGAAGGAGGTCGACATGGAAGAGGTCGGCGTAAGTGATGAGGAAGGGGTAGTCGATGTAGGCGAGGATGAACATGACTCGGAGATGAGGAGGATAATGAGGAGGTCGAGGTTATCGGTGAAGGTGCGGTGGGGCGAGGTCGGCGACCAAGATCGAGGCGAAATTGAGCGACCCTATTCATGCCTTCGAGGGGTTGTGACTCGGTCGGCCGTTGCTCGAGTTACGGGTTCAAAAAGCCGTGGGGACAAAGAAATCCGTAGTGTCGAAGAAATCCATGGTGTCAAGAAAGCGGCGGTGTTGGAGGATCGAGAAGAAGAAAAGGCCATGCAAAAAGAGGTCGATTCGCGGTTGAGCTTGAGTTGGTGGACCAAAAGTGTTTTGATAGTGATATCGGGCTCGATGGAGGGAGATCGATGTTGGACTAATTATACCTCGGCGATGGCCTTTGATATTCCGGAAGATTACCGATTTGCCAATATAGGTGCGATGAGCGTGTCATGGACTTGTGGTCAAGAGGGCGAGGATTACTGTGGTTGCATTATGACCACCTAGTTGCGGACTTGGCCACCGCTTTGACCACTTTCTTTATTAGATTCATGGAGGAGCTGCGGGTTATGCCGTGTGATCTTTGCGGGGGTTGTCCAGTGGTGATGGCCTTTATAATAATTGAAGTCGGCTTCATGGCGCGAGCCGTCCATGCCGGTGCTACTTTATTTCTACGGCTTCAACAAAAGGGATAAGGCGGCGAGATCCAACCACGGAGTAGATCGGCGGCGGTAGACCTCGACTTCTATTCGATCTTCCCGATTAAGTGTCGGACTAGGATAAGAGATGCATGTTGGTGGAGTCACGAATAGGCTGTCCATTCGAAAAGATCCATGTGAACAAGGGTAGGGTGATCGGTTGAAGAAGATTAAAACTCAAGAAGCCGATAACGGGTATACCCGAAAGGATCGAGGTATACCGAAAGGATCAATAAAGAATCGGATGTTAGTCAACCCCTTCTTTAGGAGGCTGGACTATTGGGGATCCTTTGTGGTGGTCGAACCATTGCCCTCTTGATCCCTATTGGTATGGGGAGTGCCACCCGGGCGGATGTATGCCCTCTCATGTACTGCAGTCTGTTTTGGCAATCCTTCAATGTGGGCCCAGTATGATTTTTACTTGTTTTCTTTCATTTTTGTTCTCTCTTACTATTTTGATTGCCTTTTGATAAACATTTTCTTTTGTAGGTACCATGGGCGCTTTGAATCGGCGCAATTTGCTAGCCGCTAGGAAGACTTACGGCATGGTGAAGAGAGGCGCGAGCTAAAGGGATTAAGACCGCCCTCCACATGGTCGACGTCCGGGTTGACTCGGTGGGGTCTCTAGATCTAAGTCTAGGAAGTCGGCCCAACCACCGAGTGAAACAAGCGGCGGGAAAGCTCCGGCGAACAAGACTTTGAAGCGAGGCGATCCTGACCAAGACTCCGGTTGTCGAAAAGAAGAAGAGAGCTATTGTTGATGAGATCGATCCCGCTGAGGGTGGCGAGGAAGAGACTCATCAAACCAAAATATCCAAGGTAGACGATGCTCAGTTGAAGTCCGTCGCCCCTCCTCAGGGCACATCCAATGATGCTGCTGGCCAAGTTAAATCTGTGGCCGATAAATCTGTGGCCGACAAGTCTTCATCGGCAGTCACGACCTCGTTGGTGCCTTTTCTTTGGCGTACTGTTGGACGCGGGTCGTCTTCTTTGTCTAGCTAGATAGGGAATACATCGTCGGCTACCCATTGACATGCCCGTGGTGCTCACCATATCTAGGCGATAGCCGATATGCCCCCCGAGTATACGAGATGGAGTCTTCCCAATCTATTCGGTTGGAGGTCGGTCGCGGTATTGTGGAGCGGATAGTGTTATCGGATCAGACCGATCCCGCCGTGCCTTTCTACAGAACATCGATGACTTGTGGGGCTTGTTCGGGGCAACGGTGAGCAAGGTAAACATCTGTTCGCTCTTTACTTTTCTCTGCCATCTTACTTTTCGGTCTCTTTTTCTTTTCGATAGGCTTGTCTGACTTTGTTTTGTTTTTAGGTCGGTACCGGTCTGAAGCAATTCATCACGGACTATAAAGAGGCCATCTTGGCGAGTTTAGATGTCAGGAAGAAACTACAGGCCGCCGAAGTAGGTGCGGCAGACCTGAATGTTCGGCTTAGTGTAGCTGAGGCCGAGAATGTCGAGCTAAAGAATCAACTTGCTGAGAATGATGAACTTAGGAAGCAGCTCGCTGAAACAAAAAAGATGCAGCTCGAGGCTCAGGTGAACTCAGAGCATCTGGAAGCTCTCGCTCGTGATTTAGCGTAAAAAGACAATGAGGTTGTCCAATCCATGAAGGATATGAAGATGCGGATTGACTAGGCCCAAAACCGATGGGAAGCGAGCAGAAGGTGAGTGCGTCTGAAACAAAGTATTGTCAATCTGAGTTCGGAGTTGAAGGCTGGATAGAATTTGCGAGAAAGGATGCGGTGGTGAGATTATGTTGATAGGGTATGATCAAGGTTTTATCACATCGCTAGGTGCTTGTAGACTTAGGCGGCGATGTTCCGGACCTTAAGACTTTGCGGGATTGGATCCTTACCCCTAATTTCTCGAGACCATTTGAGGGTTTTCCACCCTTCCATCCCTTTACCCAGATCAGTGGAAACTTATCTTTGTGGTTGGGAGGTGCCCCCGTCGAAAGTGAAAATATTCAGGAGTTTGTGCTTCAAGATACTTGGGAGATCTTTGGGAATCAAGCATAGGCCGAGCAAACAGAGTCAATTTAAACGCCAATAAGATGCTGCATTCTTCCCTTAGTGCGAGAGAATATCAACGATGATGACATGCGGCCTGGTGGCGCTTGAAGTTATTTCTACTTTGTATAAACAATTTTTGATGTAAAACTCTTTTTGACTCCGCTTTGTACAACTTTTCTTAATTTTACGAATATATGAAGTTTCTTTTGTGCTCACACGTATGTTGTTTTTTGTTTGAATTTATTGCATATATCGAGTTCGGCTCTTTGTGTGTCCGATATAGTAGTATCCGGTCCCCCTTGTTTTAGATAAGATTCGAAGTCGAAAACAGGCGGAATTATTTGAAATAACTGCCGACTCTTAACTTGAAATTTTTCCAGAGTATGGCCCTCTTGTTTCAGATAAGGCCTGGAGTTGTAAACTTGCGGTCGTATCTGGAACAACTTGCCCGATCGCATGCTTGAATTTTTTCTAAAGTATGGCCCCCTTGTTTCAGATAAGGCTCGGAGTTGTAAACTTGTAGTCATATCTGGAACAACTTGTCCGATCACGTGCTTGAAATTTTTCTAGATTATGGCCCCCATTTTTAACAAAGTCTAAGATCACTTCGAGGTCTTTGTTGAAAATTACATCAAAAATCACACCAATACACAAAGCAGACACACTTGATACATGTATTTAAAAGATAAATGTAAAACCGGTCTTTAATAAGTTCACCTCACCCCGTTAGGTGAGTGAAAGTTACAAGTAAGAAAGCCTAACCACTCACGTCGTAAACGAGAGGATACCCATAACCCTAGCCGATTATTACATGTAGTACCTTTTGAGATTGTCTGCATGCAATGGTCTGTTGAGTTTGAAACCTTGTTGATTCTTTGGAATATATGTCCCTTTTATTTATCTCTCTGGCGACTTGATACGGACCCTCCCAGTTTGCCGTAAGTTTACCCCTATCGGGTTGAAGACCAGTGGCCTTCCTGTTTCGAAGAATGAAGTCACCGACCTTGAAGGAGTGTTCGCGGATTCATTTGTCGTGATGTTGCTTAGCGGTCTATTTGTAATTCACGAGCCGATGATACGTCTTTAACCGCTTCTCTTCCGCTAAGTCTAGGTCGATCTACCTATTGAGTAGATTGTCCGCTGGATCATACACAGCGTCCCTGATGCTTGGGAGCGCCATTTCATAGGAGTCATGGCCACCGATCCGTAAGTTAGAGCAAATGGTGTTACTCCGGTGGGTGTTTTGATTGTGGTGCGGAGTGCCCATAGTATGGCGGGTAGCTCATCGACCCAACCGCCTGTTTTTGCTTTCTCACTTATGCTCTTCTTGAGCATCTTGATTATTTGTTTATTGCCAGCCTCAGCCTGGCCATTGCCTTGGGGATAGGCCACGGATGACTGCCAGTGTTTGATTCTGTACTCCTCGCAAAAATCTAAAAATTTGTCCCTGAATTATGGGTTGTGGTCCGTCACCACTGCCCGCGGGATGCCGAAGCGAGACCATATATGGTCGTGTAGAAAGTAAACCGCATCCTTTGCACTTATCTTGACAAAGGCTGGCCTCGATCCACTTTGTGAAATAATCCACAACCACTATGATAACTTTGCATCCACCCCTTCCCGGAGGAAAGGTCCAATGAGTCAAGTCCCCACATGTCAAAAGGCCGGTGAGACCAAAATGCTGCATTCAGCAGACGGCAA
The DNA here is from genome assembly GCA_026214975.1 of Gentiana macrophylla. Lineage (NCBI taxonomy): Eukaryota > Viridiplantae > Streptophyta > Magnoliopsida > Gentianales > Gentianaceae > Gentiana > Gentiana macrophylla. The sequence goes on from CM047809.1 coordinate 38,111,424, forward strand.
CCTTGGGATGTCCGCATGTTTTTGGCATTCGGACATTCTCGACTAATTTCTCTACGAGTTCTTGAGGATTGTCGGCGATAATACCCATTTGTAATAGCCTTACAGGCCAGGGAGCGGCTAAGCGGGATGGCCCCCACACACTCCTTGGTGAAGCTCCATGAGTATATTTTTGCTTTCCTCTTTTGGACACATCTCGGTAAAGGCTTTGTGTCGGATCTCCGGGAAGCGTTCCGTCTTGTACAATATACTGGATGCTCTTTTTCTAAAGGCGCGAGATTTACCCGTGTCCGTGGGCAAGGTGCCCAATTCGATATAAGCTTGAACTTCATCAATCCAACATAGAATCGGCGTTGGTGCATCGATTTCCATAATTTCGCGGCCTCAATTGTAGGTACAACAAGATATTCTACCATTATTGAGGATCGTGATCTCTTCTTCAAGAGACGACAGAGAGATAATCTGTTAGCTCGTTATCCTCTTTTCTAACTCGATGAATTCGCAATAGTTGAAGTTAGATCTCATTCATCGACAATCTCACCGTATTTTTCGTGGATGCCGCAATGCGTCCTATAGTCCCCTGAGATTTGGTTGACGATGAGCTGAGAATCATAGTAGACTTCAACATTTTCCACTTTTAATTCCTTTGCAAGCTTAAGTCCGGCTATAACTGCTTCATACTCGGCTTGATTGTTCTTGGCCGGGAACTCGAACCTTAGAGCTTTTTCAATTTCTTATGTTGTCCCCGGCTCCATCATATTAACTCCGGCCCCACATCCACTTTGACTCGACACTCCGTCAACATATAATTACCAGCATTGATCAGGTTTGTTCGAGGCCATAGCGGGCTCAAGTGGTCTAGGCGAACTCGGTTGAGTCGAGCTGAAACTCATCTCAACAATGAAATCTGGCAATGCTTGATCCTTGATAGCTTTGCTTGGTTTATATCGAATATCAAACTCGGTAATCTCGATAGCCCATCGAAGTAGGCGACTGAAAGGTCGATGCGTGTAAATTTGATGCATCGGGTCATCTGTTAAGGCAATTATAGTGTGTGAAGTAAAATAGCCCTGAATTTGTGGCGGTGATAACAAGCGAGTAGGCTAACTTTTCAACATTAAAATAAAGACTCTCCACCAGTTGAGATCCTTGCTTACATAATAAATGGGATTTTGGAGGATCCGGCCTCCTTGAGAAATCTGACACGGACTTGCGGCTGGTCGAGGCGCCAAGTACAAAAACAAAACATCTCCTTCTCTGAGGGCTAACCAAGAGAGGTGGTTTCCCTAGATATTCCTGCAAGGCTTGAAAAGCTTGAGAGCATTCCTCATTCCACGAAAAAGATTTGTCACCTTTGAGTACTTTGAAGAAGGGAGACATTTTTCTACCGATTTTGAGATAAAAGCGACCCAAAGCGATGATTACGCCATTGGCGGTTGAACTTCCTTGATCGTGGTAGGTTCTTTTATATTGAGAAAAAGCTTGAATTTTCTCGGATTAGCCTCGATCCTCGGAGACTAACCGTGAACCCGAAACTTACTGCATAGACACAAAATGTCCATTTGGCGAATTAAGTTTCATAGAGTGTTTTGGACATTCTTTGAAGGTTTCTTGGAGGTCGACGGCATGGCCGTAGCCCATAGACTTGACAACCATATCGTCTATAGAAGCCTCCATGTTTTTCCCGATCTGCGAACTAAAAACCTTGTTGACCATCCTCTGGTAAGTCGAACCCGCAATTTTCAACAGGGCATCATTTCATAATAGTATAGGCCCCCAACAGCTCTGAAAGCCTTTTTTTCTTTTTTGGACTCAGCCATCCGTACTTGATGATACCCCGAATATGCGTCTAAAAAACTGAGGACCTCAAAGCCGGAGATGGAGTCCACTAATCGATCGATTCGAGGGAGTTGATAAGGATCCTTAGGACAAGCCTTGTTGATGTCTATGAAATTGAAACACATTCTCCACTTGCCATTGTTCTTTATCACCGTCACTACGTTTGCTAGCCAAGTAGGATAGGCTAGTTCTTTGATCATTCCCGCTTGAAGAAGCTTTCTGACCTCTACCTTAACCGTGGCCTCCTTTTCGTTGGTGAACTGTCGAGCTCGCTGGTGAATTGGTTTAAAGGTAGAGTCGACATTGAGATGATGGAGGGCGACATCGGCCTCAACTCCTCTCATATCTATAACCACACAGGCAAATGCATCCAAGTTTTTTTTTGAGTAGATTAATCAGAATCTCTTTCTCAGAGAGGCTTAGGCGAACCCCGATCTTGATCTTTTGATCGGGATACTCGTCGTTAATGATTAATTCGATCAACTCATCCTCTGCTGTGAAGTCGGGCTCATCCCTGACTTGGAATGTTTCACATTCTACTTTGACAGGTAGATGTTCTCCTACTGCTTTGATCATGTTGATGTTCTACATGTCCACAGGCTGTTCGATGCGAGCTTTCTTGTTCCCAATCCTCATTTCATGAAGAAAGTTGAGGATGGTTGCGGGTTCGCTGGCTGACACCCTAATTTTATCTCCGACATAAAACTTTGCCCGCTGATGCAGCATGGGAGTTACCATATGAAACTGCTTCAAGGCTGGCGTTCAATTGTCATGTTATAATTTGATTGAAGGTCAACCACGAGAAATGTTACCTTTTCGGTTCGGAAAGGTGCATAATCTCCCACTTGCACATCTAGATCGATGGCCCCTTGACCGGCTGTATTATGTGGTTGGTGAAGCTCTCAAGGTGCCATTGTGCGGCCTCAAGTTAGAGTCATTGAACCTGATTCTTTGAAGCAATTATAGTACAAAATTTCTCGACATGCTCCCGTATCGATCATAACCCTGTTGACGCATGCCCGATTGACTACCACCAAAACACAAAGACACATGTCCTCCACGTTGATGGAAGTCGGCCAGATCGCCGGGTAAAAGCAAAGGGTTGCTCATTCCTCGCAAGGCAGTTGGCTTCTCCACATGTTTGTTAATAGAGCCGATCTGATTTTGATTTGGTTGTTGCTAGGGGATTTTACGTGATCATTCAAATTTGCATATCGGAGCGATGGCTTTTTGATTCTTTTCGTCCGGCCCCGGCATCTCTTTTGTAATGATCATGATTGCCGCGTGCCAGTAGTTTCTTGATTGCTCTTTTGAATTGCATGCATTCATCGGTGGTATGACCTTTGTCCCTGTGATATCCGTAATACTTGGTAGTATAGCGGCGTGGGTCTGGAATCATAGGTTATGGCTCAGGGAGTTCGTCTCTTACTTCATTTAACATCTGAGTGTATCAGATTTTGAGAGGAGTGGAGGTCTCTTCCCTAAATCTCTCAAGATTTTTGATATCCCGATCCCAATTCCTACGACTATCTCTGGGCGGGCTACGCTCAGCGCTCTGTTTACCCTGGTTGGACGTCGACAATCCTTCATTCCCCACAGTCGCGATGTATTTCCTCGTTGAAACCAGCATTTCTTGGAGGTTCACTGGCGGCGTGAGAGCAAATTATGATTTCAAATAACCTGGATTCAGCCCCATTTCAAAGATTCTCATCACAACGTTGTCCGCTAGGCCAATGGTCAACTCATACACCTTGTAAAATCGCTGCTAATAACCGCGGGTGGATTCGTTTTCACCCTGTCGGACCTTGTGAAGGTCAATGTGGGTCTTTTTGGGCCCACCCACTGATTTGAAGTCGGCTATAAAATTGTTTATTAATCATCCCAAGATAGGATCAAACCTGGAGAAAGACCGAGAACCCATGAGGCGCGCTATCTTGCATTGATCCCTAAAAGTTATACACCACGCCTCATTGCTAGGTGTGCATAGACTGATTTTGCTTTGGAAAGCTGAAATCCAATCCAAAAGGTCTGTTGTTCCGTGATAATTGGTAAAGTTGGGATAGTGAGTACCACCTCTTAGAGCCGCCTTTAAGATGTTTGGATGAAGGATGATGGTACCCCATGTGGGTTAATTTCCTTCCTTCTGTCGACCCTTTTGTAATTCCTCTATCTGCTTTTTCATTATGCCCATCTCATCCTGATTTTCTGGGATAGTAGGGAGTTGGGTATAACTTTCCTTGGCCTGTGATTCGTCTTGGCCCTCTACTCGGGTACAGAACTGTCGGGGATTTTTAGGTTGCCCTGGGGCTGCACCGCGGTCGTCGACCACGGGCCCTAGACGAACTAATGTTGATTTCCTTCCCTTTTTTGGTTAAGAGGTGGCATGAATGATTCCTTCTCTATTTCTCCACTGAGGTTGAATTGTTTTTGTGGATTCAGAGTGGGTTGTATCTTTGTAGGTGCTGGTATGGGGGGAATAAACTTGCTGATGGGTTGAGGAGGTAGACCCTCTGCAATGAGCAGCATGTTACCCACGCACATTTCCTCTACGTAATCCATATGTGCTTGAAGAGGTATTGTGTAAGAACTTTGTTGTTAAGGCATTACCCCTGCTGAGATCGCTTCATGTTCATGATTCGGATGAGAGGCCACAACGATACCCTTCATGCGGCTCTTTATGACCGCCGCCTCATGTATCTTGCGGGCTCGGGTTCTTTCCCTTTTGTAAGCCCGCATGTCGGATGTGATGTCCTGTCCGGCATCAGCCCCGGTGGACAGTACCCTCCTGATCATTTCTCCACGTGGCGTGTTCGCTCCACGTGGGGGCCTGCAATTGCCCGCTTTAGAGCGGTGTAGCGGTGTCATGTTTTTCGTGCCAGTCATGTTGACTAAGATATTTCATAGATATTTTGTTGATATTTTGTGGGCTAAAAATATCTCCCAAACTCCCAAACTAATACTACTTTCCAGGTGACTTCAACAAGCAACCGATGTTCTTATCACTTGAAGAGCTAAAACTGACCAAGAGCTTATACCAACCTGGGTATTATGAGGACTCGGGTGCAAGTTTTGAAGATGGCGTTGAAGACGTTCATCCAAGTTGAGATGATTTTGATGGAAAAAAGGAGTAACGATCCGTGAAACCGATCCTTACACCGAGTTTGTTGCTAAGATGTTTGAAAATGACAATTTTCTAGGTTGTATAACCCCAGAAAATCCAAACTTTTCTCGCGCGGTGATGCCGTGAAGCGGATTTTCGCGGTGGTGTGGACTTCCGGCATAGGCTTTTCTTGATGAATTTTCCCGGTAATAGAGCCAACTGATATTGCATGATAAATCATGTTTGCGGTAACAGTGATGTAATGAGGATATAAGGCTGTTTATGTGTGATTTCTCAAGTGAGACGGGGGTGTTTATCCAGAACAATGTTGTCGGACCAATGCTTATGAAAGCGGACACAAGTGAGTCGACAAATTGTGGTAGCTCTGTATATTATAGTTCTCAGATCGTTTCTATTACATTGTGATCCTATATATATAGGCAAAGGCTAAGTCAGTTTTTCCTATTCATGACAAGACATTAAAAGGATATAATTAAAGACAATCATATATAAATAGATAAGATGACCGAACAGCTGTAAGGATAAGTTCGGCGGACAGCAGACTCATTAGTTGGTCAGACTCATATCTTCTTTGTATTGATGCCAGCCTGATAGTATGGGTAGGTTCCCTTTGTGTCTTAGGTCTCGGAGTGGATCGGGGTCCACCTTATGAGCTGCGGACATGCGGGATGGAGGCCCCACGGTCTGATATTGGACTAGGAAATAGGCCCAATCTAGATGCTCGGGTTCCAATCCGGTTCGGGTATATCAAATGTGAATAGAATACAAATTAAGAAAGTTGTCTCATCTTGCAGCAACTCATGAGGAGATGCTGGATGTCATAACTGATGGTCCTATCAAAATTTTGACAACATAAACATCATGTCAAAATAAGGGAAATGAAATAGTCAAACCAAAGAATGATTGGACAAAAGATGATAGATAAGAGCAAATCTGGTCTATGTAGCTAAGGATATAATAATGAAGACATTGGACAGTAACATGTTCATGAAAATCAAAAAGCGCAAAACTCCAAAAGGAATGTGGGACAAGCGGCCCTCATCAATTAAGGCTCTAATGAAATCAAGGAGAACAAGCATGCGTGGCAAAAGCGAAGTTTGAACATTTCAAGATGAAGGCGGTGAATATATTAATCAAATGGACAATGATTCTCATCCATCATCGAGTGAACTACAACAACCCGACACTCATATCCCGGAAGGAAGTGTGTCTAAGGATATTGAGAAGTTTGCCAAGTAAGATGGATAATAATCACTTCGATTACTCAAAGGCACATTGGATCTTGCAAAAACTAATACTCTTACACTAATGTTCTTGTTGAAGGCTCATGAATTTGAGTTAAACAGTGAAGATGGTGTACAAGTAGAGTTATACAAGACTAGTGCACTAATTGCACCCTAGAAGAGTACACATGCTGACTCAACCAGAAAAGAGTCACAGGAGCTGAAGGAGCAGGTTTCCTTGCTGATTAGAAATTTTGATAGATTAATGAAGAAGCAATACAAAGGAAGTTCATCATCAAAACACAAATCTTCAACCCACAACGACACTAAGAAGAGTGATGATGAAGTCAGATGTTTCAACTGCAAAAACAAAGGACACTATAAAGTTGACAGCCCTGAAGAGAATAAAGGAAAGGAAGATGAAAAGAAAAGGCACAAATATTCAGACAAAAAAGAAGCACTCAAATGATAAAAAGAGGAGCAGGAAAGCACTAAAAGGTGAGACAAGCAGTGAAGAGGATAACAGCTCAGCAGAGTCATCTGACAGTGACTCAGCTGCCAGTGAAAGCACCAGCTCAGATAATGATAAAGCATTCCTATGCCTTATGGCAAAATAAATTGAAGAAATAGAGGTACTATCTAGTGCATCCTCATCTAGTACATCTACTTCTGATACTACACAATCTTCTATTTCCCCTCTCGATTCTGAAACACTAATTCAAAATCTCATGAGTAAATTTGAAAATTCAAATGAATCATGAGATTCTGGAACAAGAATGTGAGAATCTAAGGAAGGAAAATAAAAGATTAAAAAGAGACCTGTATGTGAACAAATCTAACTCAGCAAGTAAAGACAAACACTTAGTTGTTCAACAAATAATAGATGATCAGTCATCCGGTGTTTGTGATTAGCCAAGGAAAAAGCTTTACCATCGGAGAAGATATACGCACCGGTGAGGCGGCTAATGCACGACTTACAAACCTCAAAAAAGGTTTGGATCAAGATTTGGTCTTGGCTACAATAGTAAAGATGAGAAGAGACAAAATAGTCAACACAAATATGAATTAAGGACCAAAATTGGACCAAAATTCAAAAAAGACAGACCATTAACTCAACTACTCATCATGCACGGTGAAGTCAATGAGCAGTGCAAGTGAAACAACAAATTAAATCATCGTACTTCATCCCACGAAAGGAAAAGGCATCTTGAAAAGTAAGGGAGACTTTACCCTTAAGAAGATGATTGGAATGCTCCACCTCCAACATATATGAGGAAACCAGATCATGGACAGTCAAATGTATTTAGGAAACACCAGCAAAATCCTGGCCCTGGACACAAGATACAATATGAGATTTGGTCACCCCCTACATATTGGAGTGTAAAACAAAATACACAAATGTCAAAAGGTAGGAAAGTGTATCAGAATACTTTTAGTAATTCCATTACAATCATTATTTCATGCCTTATACATATGAGGTTGATGATTTCAACCCTCCAAGAAGAATATCCTTTGGATTTACACTTGGGGTAGGAGGCATGACCATTAACAAGCATGGACCCAAGCAATCTTGGGTACCTAAAAATGCTGATGACGGTTAAAATATACCTATTTATGTCATCAATTATAACCTTAAATCAGAGTCAATTATATATATTTCATATTTAATCACGTGTTTTTATTTATTATTTAGTGATAAGTGATTATTAATATGATAATTGGTATTTATGCTTTTATTATAAAAGAGCAATTAATTGTGTGATAAATGCTTGATTTTTGCAGATCATGATAAATCGGGAAGATAATCACCACACAATCAGGAGATCTCAAGATAAAAGAGAAGAAAATCGGAGCATTGAAGAAAAGATTAATCAGATCAGCACAAACGAGTGAAGTGGGGAACAAGTCAGACGAACCAAGTGTGAAAACGCGTGAAGAAGGTGGCTCGGTCGACCGAGCCATGCCATTCGGTCGACCGAGCGTGTAGGTTCGGTCACCCAAGCCTAAGGTGATAAATGCGTGTCAATCTTCTGGATTCTCCCTATGTCGGCTACAACTCCTATATAAACAGCAGCTACGAAACTGAGAAGACACACCACTACAACACAAACAATTTATGCAATTTTAGTTTTTAAGTTTTATTTTCTTTATGTTCGTTCATTGTGGATTCGTCGGATTCTCCGATTAGGGAGCGCATTAAAGAGTGGGAGTCGCTCTCGTCTTCGAGGGTATGACTATTCAATTATGCAATCTTTATTCGTAGATCTGTTGTGTTTTATTATGGAGTAATTTTATTTGTATTGATTGCGTGATGTAGATCTATTTACGAACCCATGTGTTTAGGTTAGAAACGTTAAGAAGTAGTCATGATTTGTTCCGACACAGAACTGTGTTCGGTCGACCTAGACGTGTCACTCGGTCGCCCGAGTGCTGTCGTTCGGTCGACCGAGCCTGGCAATTTGTAGGGCAATATCATGATCGGCTTCGACTACGTCAGATTCTCTGAATTGGAATTAAAACGAGTAGTTAAACCTGATCAACTTAATTATTCGTCATCATAATTTAACATGAAACTCAGAAAGTGATTGTTACTTAGGATATAGATTGAATCGGCATCTAAGAAGTACGCCTAACCATAGGAATGTTGCTTAGATGAGGTTACGGTTTATACCGGCATCCCTAGTTAAATAATTGTGTCAGAAGTTATATGAGATGGAGGCATTAAAAAGCGAAGTCACGTAATGGAGGCACGATGATTTAGATGGCCTAACCGGAGCTAAATCTACCTTAGGGGATGACTCCCGTAGTCAGAATAATTAATCTTGAACGTTTGTTTTGTCTCATTATCAACCTAATTCACATGAGGGAGTTATGATCTACTAGCGTAATCAATACTATTTGTCTAGATAATATCAACCGTATTATCCGTGTTTTAGTAGTCTTTGATTTGTCTTTGTGGTATTTTGTGTCTTGTGGTTGTCGCTATTTTATTTACAGCATTTAGTTGGTCGTAGACCGCCCTTTTAATTTAAGTCTGATAAAGTAAGTTGTGTTTTGTTTGTGCCGAGTCTCTGTGGGATCGACCTCGACTCTGTCTGGCTATACTACAATTGAACCTAGTTCTCTTGCTAGTGGGTTAGTAGGTCTCGAGTTAATAATTCAACTTGACCTCCATCAAGTTTTTTGGCGCCGTTGCCGGGGACTCGAGTCATTAAATTAAGATATAGCTTATTTTGTTAGAACTGGATTCGTAAATATTCTGTGAATAAGAGTCTGTATATTAAACAGTGTCATAAATAAAAAAAAAAAAAAAAAAACGTTCGGTCGACCGAACCGTTACTCTCGGTCGACCGAGAATTTGTTTTCTTTTCTGTTTCTATTCTGCGTCAGTTTTACAATATTCTGCTTCTGTTTTATTTACTTTTTCTTTTCTCCAACTTATTTCGAGTCTGTTTTATTTAGTTAGTTAAAGGCCTAGCCTTTACTAGTGATTAATTGTTTTATTGTTGTTTATTATTTTATAGTACGCTACTCGGAAATCGGAAGGAACCGCTTGAACCTTATAATCCTCGAGATAGAAAAATTTGCGAGAAGGAATAGGAAGTTAGCTAGGAACCGGCTAAGCAAGGAGAAGAGGATCCAAATCTTGAGGAAAGCGAGCAAGGAGTGGAAGAAGGACATACAACCGATCATTCTGAACATTTTGAATCTGAAACGGAAATGGAAGGCATTCAGAACAATCCAAATCAGGTACCTAATCCTGTTGTTAATCCTGTTATCAATAATGCCAATAATGTGAATGCAAATGTTAATAATGAGAACCAAGCCCTAGTCCAAGGAGCGAGGCGCACTTTGCAAAGTTATGCAACGCCCACTATTGAACAATTCATTCCCGCTATCGTAGCACCGCAAGATCTTTGGAAGTCTATCACCCTAGGCCTAATGTAATTCAAATGGTGACCAACTATTCCACTTTTCATGGAATCCAAAACGAGGATCCTGGTGTTCACGTGACGAATTTCTTGGAAATCGTTAGCACTGTGAAACCAGAATTAATCCCGGAGGGGAACATTCGGCTTAAGCTTTTCCCTTTCACTTTGAAAGATAAAGCTAAGCAATGGCTTCTCTCTTTAGAGGCTGGATCTATCACTACTTGGGAACAATTGTTGCAAAAATTCATGAATAAGTATTTCCCCTTGGGAAAAACCTTTAAGTTACGCCAAGACATCTTAGGATTTAAGCAACAACACTGGGAGAGTTTTGATCAAGCTTGGGAGCGTTTCAAGGAAGCTATGAGGAAGTGTCCTCATCATGACATCTCTCTTTGGCTTTTAATGCAAACTTTTACCATGGGTTGAGAGAGCTGAGAAAATTAGGGTAGACGCCCAAGAGCAATGGAGGCGTTTGTTCTTTATCTCCGAGGAGGCACAAGGAAAGATGGAACAAATAGCAATGAATAGCCAATGGGGAGGCAATGACATAGCTCTTGTGAAGATGGCGCTGATATATTCGATGATAGTGCATCTACCAAAATCTTAGAACAACTTTCATTATCAATGATAAGGTAGATGGGATGCAAGAGAGGATGACAAGAGTAGAGAAAGGGTCGGAATCGAGGTAGCACCTCAAGGTGAGAATCTTTGATCTTGAAGAAGCCAATTATGTCGGAGGAGGATACTGGACCCAATCATAACCATCCCGGATTCGATATAGTGACATAAATGCAGGAGAAAGGCCTAAACCACCTACCCCTTATGTGCCACAAACAGACTAAAACTTTTGGTTGGGAAGGCTGCGATAGAAAAACCGAGTAATGTCGTCACCGATAATATGGGACAACTTTCAAAATCTATGGTGAGTTAGCCACTAACTTTAGCCAATATTGTCGAAGACAGATGCCAAGGTAACCAACCAGGAAGCTCTAGTCAAAATCTCACGCACAGGTAGGACAACTAGGTGAGCAAGTCTCAACTAGACCTCTGGAGGGTTGCCAAGCAACACGAGAAGAACCCTAAGGATTTGAATGCGATCATGACAAGAAGTGGAAAAGAAGTAACTCCACCATCCCCGCAAGAGAAAGTCACAAAGAATAAGGATGGTGAGCCAAGCAATGAGACTAATACTTTCGAATCTTTGCTGAGCAAAGAACATATAAAGAACCTCTTTGGCCCTAGAGTTGAACTTTTTGATAACAAGTACCCAATTTTCACCGATGTCGATCCTTCAACTCTACCTTATCCTCCACCAAGGCCGAAACCTAAGTTTGATAATAAGAGGTATAAGAAGTTCGTGGATATGTTTAGTAAGTTGCAAATCAATATACCCCTAGTTGAAGCATCGGTGAAATGCCCTGAGTACACCAAGTTTTTAAAAGGCGCCGTCTCCACTAAAAGGAAACTTCTAGATTTAGAGACCATATGCCTTAATGAGGAGTGCTCGGCCATTCTTCAACATAAGTTACCCCGAAATGCAAAGATCCGGGAAGTTTTCTCATTCCTGCACCATAGGTAACGTATATGTCCGAACAAAGCTTTGTGTGATCTAGGAGCAAGTGTGAACTGATGCCACTATCTATTTTTCGGAAACTAGGCATGAAGGATCTTAAGAAGACCTCAATCACACCGCAGGTTAGTGACCGTTCGTCAAGGAACCGTGTGGGGTGGTTGAGGATGTGCTAGTGAGGGTTGAAAAGTTTGTATTCCTCGTCGACTTTGTGGTATTAGATATGGAAGCTAACTCACGAAGTGCCATTGATTTTAGGGAGACCTTTCATGGCCACTAGTAGAACGCTAATTGATGTTTACAAAGCGAGTTGGTATTAAGAGTGAATGAAGAGAGAGTTGCATTCAATGTCTTTGATACTATGAAGCAACCTGACGATGGAGAAGATGCATGTTTCATGTTGGATTCCATCGATAGGATCATTCAAGAATTTCAACAACATGAAAGTATCAAGGATTTCTTGGATCTTTGTCTTGGAAGAAGAGGATGAAGTCAAGTACATAAGTAGTGAGGAGGAGAAGATGATATGGCCGGGATGTAGTAGAGGAATCCCAAGGCTGTAGAGAGGAAGTAAGTCTTTGCGGAGATTGAAAGATTCTATCATAGACCAACGTGGCATAAATACTTTGAACTCAAACTCACTGGTCAAAAGTGAAGACCTCTTTGGAAGAACCTCCCACAAATTTGACTTTAAAACCTCTTCCCGCGAATTTGAAGTATGTATTTCTTCAAGATGAGACTTTGCCGCTAATTATATCTTCATCCTTGACGGACTTACAAGAGGAGAAACTAATGAGTTACGAGAGAGTACGCGGAGCATTTGGATGGACCATAGGCGACGTCAAGGGCATTAGTCCTAGCGTATGTATGCACAAGATCTCCGTGGACCCTGAAAGAAAGCGGTTGCACAACCTCGAGGCGTTTAACCCGCAATTAAAAGGCGTGGTTAGGGATGAGGTTATAAAATGCTAGAAATGGGAATTATATTTCCAATTGCCGATAGCGAATGGGTAAGCCCTATCCACGTAGTTCCCAAGAAGGAGGATTGACGGTGCAAGCCAATGAGTTGAATGAGTTAATTCCTGTGAGGCTAATCACCGGTCATCGAGTGTGCATAGACTTTAGGAAACTAAATGACGCAACTCGTAAGGACCACTTTCCTCTTCCCTTCATCGATCAAATGCTCGAGAGAGCGGCGGGCATGCTTTCTATTGTTTTCTTGACGGGTATTCGGGATACTATCAAATCCACATCTCACCCGAGGATCGTGGAGAAAACGACATTTACATGCCCATATGGGACATTTGCTTATAATCGAATGCCATTTGGATTGTGCAACGCCCCCGCGACATTTCAACGGTGTATGATGTCACTGTTTGCGGACATGGTGGAAGATTTCTTGGAAATCTTTATGGATGATTTCTCCGTATTTGGAGGCGATTTGATTCATGTCTCACACATCTAGCACGAGTGTTGAAGAGATGTGAAGAGACTAATCTTGTGCTTAACTGGGAGAAGTGTCATTTGATGGTTACGGAAGGTATAGTACTAGGTCACCGCATATCCAAGAACGGTATAGAGGTGGATAGAGCTAAAGTCGAGGTGATCGAGAAACTACCTCCACCTACTAATCTTAAAACTTTGCGAGGTTTTTTAGGCCACGCCGGATTTTATCGTAGGTTTATCAAGGACTTTTCCTAATCTCTAGACCTCTTACCGAATTATTGGCCAAGGATGTACCATTCGTGTTTTCTAATGAGTGCATAAAAGCCTTCAACGAAATAAAAAGTAGATTGATTATCGCACCCGCCCTAGTCGCACCGGATTGGGATCTTCCGTTTGAACCGATGTGTGATGCAAGTGATCTTTGCTATTGGCGCCGCTTTGGGTCAAAGAAAGGATAAGATTTTTAGGCCCATTTATTATGCAAGCCGGACTTTGAATGCTGCCCAAAGAAATTACGCCACAACGGAGAAGGAGCTTTTGGCCGTTATCTTCGCTTTTGACAAGTTTAGATCGTACTTAGTAGGATCTAAAGTCACCAGATGGGTGACCATGCGGCTCTTAAGTATCTCTAGCAAAGCAAGATTCAAAGCCGAGGCTGTTGAGATGGATTCTATTCTTCGCAAGAATTTGACGTAGAAATCCGAGATAAGAAAGGAAGTGAGAACGTGGTGGCCGATCATCTGTCGCGCTTACAGTTAGAGGATGGTGAGGAATTGCCTGAAATAGGAGAATCTTTTCCTGATGAACAACTTTTCTCCATCACCACCATCGGAGGACATGATGATTGTCTTTGCAGTTTCTTCGCGAATAGAGGTTGTGAAGGAGAAGAAACAACCGTGGTTTAGTTTGTTTGTCAATTATCTCTCCCGCAAAGTACACCACCGAATCTCACCGCCCAAGAAAGGAAAAAATTCTTTAAAGATCTTAGACACTATTATTGGGATGAGCCTTATTTGTTTAAGCTAGGATCTCGATAATGTTTTTCGAAGATGTGTGCCGAGGAAGAGTATAATGATATCCTGAAGCATTGTCATTCGTATGAAGTTGGAGGACACTACGGGGAGATAAAAGCATGCCAAGGTCCTCCAATGCGGTTTTTATTGGCCGACATTGTTTAAGGATGCACACCAATATGCAAGAGGATGTCATGCTTGTCAAATGACAGGTAATATTTCTCGGAGGAATGAGATGCCACTCAAGAGTATCTTAGAAGTAGAACTTTTTGATGTTTGGGGAATAGATTTCGTTGGGCCCTTCACTTCATCATTATCTAACCGATACATCTTAGTTCTTTGTTGATTATGTATCCAAATGGGTTGAAGCCATTGCTTCCCTACTAACGATGCTAGGGTTGTGGTTAGATTCTTGAAAAGAATATTTTTACAAGGTTTGGGACGCCGAGGCGATTATAGCGACAATGGTAGTCATTTTTGTAATAAACCTTTTGAAAGGCTGATGATTAAGTATGGGGTTCGACATAAGCTAGCAACCGCATATCACCCCCAAACTAGTGGACAGGTAGAAGTCACCAATCGAGAAATCAAGCGTATCCTGGAGAAAACTGTCAATACAACTAGGAAGGATTGGTCGTTACGTTTAGACGACGCTTTATGGGCATATAGGACTGCATATAAAACCTCGATTGGAATGTCACCGTATAGGATTGTTTTTGGAAAAGCATGTCATCTACCAGGCTGGAGCACCGGGCCATGTGGGCAACACGAATGCTAAATTTTGATGAGACATTGGCCGGTGAGAAGAGGATGTTAGAATTAACTCGCGCTGGAGGAGTTTCGTTTAGAGGCATACGAGAATGCCAAAATTTTCAAGGAGCGCACGAAGAAGTTCCATGACAAAAGATTCTAGATAGGACCTTTCAAGAGGGTGATCTCGGTTCTCTGCACAACTCGCGCTTAAGGCTCTTTCCGGGCAAGTTAAAATCAAGATGGTGTGGCCCATTTCAAGTACAACGAGTTTTCCTTACGGGAGCGGTGGAATTATTCAATTTCAAAAACGAGTCCAGATTTGTGGTCAATGGACATCGTATTAAGCATTATCACGGGCTGCCGCCAGAGGTCGAGAGGAGGAAGTCTTGTACCTCGAGGACCCCTGTCTATGAATAAACCATCTTGGTGAGTCGAGCTAGCGACTTTAAATTTAGAACTACTACCTATAACTATCTTTTGTTTTTCTTTTAATAAAGTAGCATGCGCCTATCACGTTTTTTTTCATCTCGCCATGTCCCGAGTCTAAGTTCGGAATAACGAGGTTTTTCCTTGATAGCCGTCATGTGAGTTTTTTTTTTTTTTTTTTATTTAGGTTTAAATCCCTTTTGGTCTTGTCCTTGGCAGTATAAAGTAAAGTGGCTTAAACCGTTTTTAGATATCTATATCTAATTACTGCCACATTATTTTATAACTTCCATAGACATGGTATTTGACGATTTCGTGGAGCTTGTTTGTTTATACAGATGTGTGTCTCTCTCCACTATTTGTGCCAATGATTACTCCGATATTGTTCCTTTACTTGGGAGCCGTTTCAGAGCTAAGTCTTTCATCTTGAACTCTCATTTATTTTTGTCATTGAGGACAATGCCATGTTTAAGTAAAGGCGGGGACTTAGCTATATATATGTATATTGTGCTATATGTTGCGATCAAGGGAAACGGTACACTGAGACAATATTGAGCCAAATTTTAAAAATTTTATGGATAAATGCCAAGTTGTTTAACTCGTACCCTTAAACTTGTGAAGTTCTTATACTTAGAATTAATAGGACATGAACCAAGTTGCGTGAGTACGTAGTCATATTATACTTTTGCGATAAATTGTTAGTAGACTTAAGGATATTCATGCCAACAATTGCAAGTAGTTAGGTATTGTTCAATTACTCGACATATGAATCGCTTAGTACCGCATGAGTTATAATAATTGAAAGAAGTATGTGTACAATGCGTAGATAAGTGGTTATGAGGACCTAATATCGATATTTGTCGATGATGTATTCGATCTTCTAGCCAACAAGAGCGGAGTAATAAGCTTGGGACGTACACTGTGTTTTGACAATGCATTAAAACAACGGGCTTGTAGAAAAATTACCAAAGTAGCCTGCGCTTGTGGTAATATTCGGTGCTATGCATGATCTAAGATAGGAGATACTCATTAAAAAGTTTTCTTCCTTGAGATTAGTAGTATTGAAACATATGCAAAAATTGAAAATATTAATTTTTAGAGGCTTGAGTAGTACTCGGTCTCCAAGTCCAAAACCCTATAGATACGCTCTTGCTTATTGTTCTAGTGCTTTAACCATTCTGAGGCATAAGAAGTATGAATCTTTGATGTTGGTGAATTTAGATATGAAGTCCAGCATAAACTCTAAATCTGGCTACATTTATATAAAACCAACGCACATGCACACAATCACTTCGATTCATAGCGAGTAGTGGATAATACTTATCTTATGAGCATGACTGGTATGAGTTGACTCGGGTTTCTTGTGTAAGTATGAGTTGGCCACAGAAAATGTTGTCTTGGGGAATGACTTATTGATGCTTTGTTCGGGACGAAGCAAAGTTTAAGTGGGGGGCATTTTGATGACGGTTAAAATATACCTATTTATGTCATCAATTATAACCTTAAATCAGAGTCAATTATATATATTTCATATTTAATCACGTGTTTTTATTTATTATTTAGTGATAAGTGATTATTAATATGATAATTGGTATTTAGCTGTTTTTATTATAAAAGAGCAATTAATTGTGTGATAAATGCTGATTTTGCAGATCATGATAAATCGGGAAGATAATCACCACACAATCAGGAGATCTCAAGATAAAAGAGAAGAAAATCGGAGCATTGAAGAAAAGATTAATCAGATCAGCACAAACGAGTGAAGTGGGGAACAAGTCAGACGAACCAAGTGTGAAAACGCGTGAAGAAGGTGGCTCGGTCGACCGAGCCATGCCATTCGGTCGACCGAGCGTGTAGGTTCGGTCACCCAAGCCTAAGGTGATAAATGCGTGTCAATCTTCTGGATTCTCCCTATGTCGGCTACAACTCCTATATAAAGCGACTCTGGCGAGAAGACACACCACTACAACACAAACAATTTATGCAATTTTAGTTTTTAAGTTTTATTTTCTTTATGTTCGTTCATTGTGGATTCGCCGGATTCTCCGATTAGGAGCGCATTAAAGAGTGGGAGTCGCTCGCCTTCGAGGTATGACTATTCAATTATGCAATCTTTATTCGTAGATCCGTTGTGTTTTATTATGGAGTAATTTTATTTGTATTGATTGCGTGATGTAGATCTATTTACGAACCCATGTGTTTAGGTTAGAAACGTTAAGAAGTAGTCATGATTTGTTCCGACCGGAAGCGTGTTCGGTCGACTAGACGTGTCACTCGGTCGCCCGAGTGTTTGTCGTTCGGTCGACCGAGCCTGGCAATTTGTAGGGCAATATCATGATCGGCCGACCACGTCGATTCTCTCGAATTGGAATTAAAACGAGTAGTTAAACTCGATCAACTTAATTATTCGTCATCATAATTTAACATGAAACTCGAGAAAGTGATTGTTACTTAGGATATAGATTGAATCGGCATCTAAGAAGTACGCCTAACCATAGGAATGTTGCTTAGATGAGGTTACGGTTTATACCGGCATCCCTAGTTAAATAATTGTGTCAGAAGTTATATGAGATGGAGGCATTAAAAAGCGAAGTCACGTAATGGAGGCACGATGATTTAGATGGCCTAACCGGAGCTAAATCTACCTTAGGGGATGACTCCCGTAGTCAGAATAATTAATCTTGAACGTTTGTTTTGTCTCATTATCAACCTAATTCACATGAGGGAGTTATGATCTACTAGCGTAATCAATACTATTTGTCTAGATAATATCAACCGTATTATCCGTGTTTTAGTAGTCTTTGATTTGTCTTTGTGGTATTTTGTGTCTTGTGGTTGTCGCTATTTTATTTACAGCATTTAGTTGGTCGTAGACCGCCCTTTTAATTTAAGTCTGATAAAGTAAGTTGTGTTTTGTTTGTGCCGAGTCTCGTGGGATCGACCTCGACTGTCTGGCTATACTACAATTGAACCTAGTTCTCTTGCTAGTGGGTTAGTAGGTCTCGAGTTAATAATTCAACTTGACCTCCATCAAATGCTTAGTTTGTTTTGTAGGATGTCTGGTACATAGACAGTGGATGTTCCAGATACATGACTGGCAACAAGGATTGGCTGACTGGTTTCGAAGCTTTTGATGGCCTTAATGTCACTTTTGGAGGCAAAGAAAAACCTGGCATGATTAAGGGGGAAGGCATAATGTTGAAGAAAAACTTGAAGATTCGGAATGTTGCATATGTCAAGGGAATGAGTTTCAATCTCTTGTGCATTAGTCAATTCTATGACAAAGGCTACAATGTGCACTTCAACAAAGAAGGATGGAAGGCGATTCACAACCAAACCAACATAGTTGTACTTTCAGGAACAAGATAAGACAACATGTATGTGGTGGACTGGAAGACAACAAAAGCAGAAACATGTCTGCTAGTCAAACTGAAGAAATCACCTAGTTGGATTTGGCACATAAGACTTAACCACCTGAATTTCAAGACAATCAACAAGCTAGCAAAATTCAAACTTGTGGAAGGCCTACTTGAGATCACATTCAAGAGAGAAATTCTATGTGATGCTTGCAAGAAAGGAAAACAATTCAAGAGCTCATTCAAATCAAAACCACACCAGCCAACAACAAGAATATTGGGACTACTAGAAGAAGAAGTGTATGTGGAGCAACCCTCTGGATTTCAAATCAAAGGAAAGGAAGACAAGGTATACAAGCTCAAGAAATCCTTGTATGGACTCAAATAGGCACATAGAGCCTGGTATGAGACACTCTCATAGTTCTTAATCAACAATGGATTCAGCAAAGGAACCATTGACAAAAAACTTTCAAGCTACAAGATGGATCAAGCAGTTTACTTGTCCAAATATATGTGGATGATATCATATTTGGATCAGAAGATGAAAATTTAGGTGAAATGTTTGCAAATATGTTGAAAAGAAAATTTCAAATGATTATGATGGGAGAACTGAACTACTTCCTAGGATTACAAGTGAAACAAATGAAAAATGGGATTTTCATGAATCAATCCAAGTATACAAAGTACTTGATAAACAAGTATGGGATGGACACAAGTGGAACATCAGAAACACCAATGTATGCAAAGGTCATTCTTGGAAAAAATGAAAATGGAAAGGATGTGGATCAGGAGATGGACAAAGGCATTATTGGTTCCCTACTCTACTTAACTGCTAGCATACCAGATATTGCATTTGTAGTAGGAGTATGTGCAAGATTCCATTCACAACCAAAGGAATATCACTTACTAGCAGTTAAGAGGATTCTCAAATATCTGAAGCATACAATGAATGTTGGAATATGGTATCCAAGAGATGGTGGATTCAAGTTAATATCTTATTCAGATTCAGACTATGATGGATGCAAGGTTGAAAGTAGAAGCACTACTGGAACTTGTCAGATGCTAGGTAGCAGACTAGTATCATGGTTTAGTAAAAAGAAAAATTCCATATCAACATCAACAGCTGAAGCAGAATATATAGCAGCTGGTAGTTGTTGTGCACAAGTACTTTGGATAAGACAGCAGCTAAGAGACTATGGAATATGGGATAAGACAATTCCAATTATGTGTGACAACACTAGTGCAATACCAGTCATAGGGAATCCTGTAGTTTACTCAAGAACAAAGCATGTTGATGTGAGACATCACTTTATAAGAGATCATATGGAAAATGAGATATAATCTTAAAGTATATATCTATTGAAGATCAATTAGCTGATATATTGACAAAGCCACTCAGTCATAAAATGTTTTGCAAATTAAGAACTGGGTTGGGAATGATTGAAATTGACTAAGTTAAATGGAGTACCTAAGGGGAGTAACCAGCTGAGTGACATCACTAGCTGAGTTGACCTTTACCATTTCGGATGAGCTCACTTGGCAGGCCAACAACTGGATCAGCAGAGTCCACTTAACTGGTTGTTATGAACAATTGTTTTCATGAAGCAGCCTTGTTGGAAATAAAATTTATGTTTTGATGATAATTCATCATATTTACTCAGAATATTATCTTAACCTCATTGATGAAGTGCTGAAGCTAGCTGTTATAGTGAAAAGCTAAAAGATGTCTAGAATAGAATACATAGGTTTTACTAGAGTCTGATATTTGTATAGGTTACATCAGACAAGCACTGTAATAGTTAGTGTGTCGTGAAACTGAAAACTGGATGTCATTTAGAAAACTGGAAATCGTTAAGATAAACAAACTGACTCAAAATACACCAATATGAAACTTAAGAAGATAAGTTCGCAGAGGGACACAAACTCGGTTGGCTTATCTGAAAGATAGAAGAACCGAGGGTCACAGACTCAGTTATAGAAGATTGAAGAACTGAGGGTTCAAACTCAGTTATGAAGATTACAAGTCGAGACTATAAATTTAGACTTCAGGCAAGTTTGTGGTGACCTGAACTGACTTTTTGGATCTTGTATGAAGACCTAAGAATCATAAGGACAATGAATTCTTAGAAGATAATTGTTTATGGTGTACTCTGATTAAGTCAATTATAATTAGATGTAAACTGGAGTACGGATATTTGAAGAAGAGTAAAATCTCAGTTAATGCTCCAAGTCAGTCAAGAAACTGACAACTGATAAACACAGTATAAAACTGATCAGTAAACTCATTTTTATATGTCAGCCATCCAATAAACTGATAGTACAGTTGAACGTTTTAAAGGAAGTAATTTTATTGGATGAAATACTGACACATCAGAACGGTCAGAAAATTTAGCCGTTACAAGATAGACGTTGATACAATTCGAATTCATGCAAGATGAACGTTGGACCTCACACTATAAATAGAGGACTTTGCACCAAAAAAAAATTAATAATTAAGATCAACAAGCATTTTTGTGCACTAGTCTTAGTTATTCGAATTGCTATCATCTCTGTGCTATAACAAGATCATATCAAGAATTTCTTCAAGTGTTCAAGCTACACAGAATTTATCCAGATTCAGACACTTTGAAGAACCACAAACAAGAATCAATTTATTGATTCTCAGCCCAACCTTGATTCTACATCAAAAGTTTAGACTGTGAAGTAAACCGGGAAGATTTTGCCAAGGACAGTTGTTACAAGCAGTCGGGTAGGCTGTGTTTGTGGTGGTAGCTGGTGAAGAGGCATACGTAACCCTTCAAGGACCAGTGTTCAAGCAATTGAAGAGCAGCAATTCTACCTGTTCTACAACTGTTTAGATAGTGAAGCTAGGGATTAGCCAAGGACTATTGTTTAGGACTTTTTGTAACAGCTCACCTCAAGAAGTTCTAGTGGAATTTTCCTCCTACACCACAGGGGAAGATAGGACTGACAGGATTACACCACCTGGAACCTCTATAATTCTTGTTTATTTACTTTACGCACTTATTTATTTACTTAGCATTTATCTACAACATTCTGAGAATTCATTGTTATACAACTCACAGCTCACAGACTGGCATTCACCAGAATTCAGTTTAACACACTCAGCTTTCACATAGAACAACAATATCAAGAAAAAGGCTAGAATTATATCCGCTTCCGGTTGGCTCAGTTTTTGCTTAAGTCAGTTTGACTTAAACTTAGCTCAGTCAGCTTAACTCCACACATGTTTTAACTGAACCTTAATTTGATTTAAATCCAGTTTTAGGGACAAGTTTATTCACCCCCCCTAAACTTGTGTTAGCCTTTCCAAGGGACCAACAATTGGTATCAGAGCAGTGTTTCTTTAACAAGCCATTGTTAAAAGCTCATTTGCTCTAAATCTCCTCTAGTTGTTCTCATAAGAAAGCTCTGGCCCAGTTCTCATACAATCTGGCCACTCACTCACAATGGATAACAATCAAGATGCAAGATGATGCTTATGTGCAACATGGATGATTTGATGAATATAAACATCGCATGCAGCTTTTCTAGTCTGCTACTCATGATGAAATGATGGACGTACTCACTGATGGACCAATTCAGATCACTCACATGCAATCTGTTGGTGAAGATCAAGTTCGAGTTCCAAAGCCCAAGGTGAATGGACAAATGATGATCGTAAGCGAAACAATCTCAACAATGTTGCTATGGACTTTATCCTCAGAACTCTTGACAGCAACATGTACTTAAAAGTGAAAGACTGCACAACTGCTAAAGAAATATAGGACAAACTTCAACTAGTTTGTGAAGGAACTGACTCAATCAAGGAAAACAAAATCTCATTTGCAAAGCAAAAAATTTTGAAAATTTCAAGACGAAAACTGGAGAGACCATTGACCAAATGGAGACAAGATTCAGTGCTAGCATTGATGAATTAGATCTACTCAAGATTGAATACACAAAGAAAGTAATCAATACAAGAATCTTGAAGGCATTACCAATATGCTGGAAGATGAAGGTCACTGGCTATGGAAGAATCTAAAAGACTTGACATAGAGGACTCCTTCAAAATCTTCTCAGATTTGAAAGGTTATGAATTCAGTGAAGATTTTACAAGCACAGCTGCAATAATCAAAGCTCTGGAAGAACCAAAACCACAAAGACTTGCAAAAGAAAGATCAAATGATTCTCAAGAAACATCCACAAACAATCTTCAACGGTTGGATGAAATGGAGGAACAAATGGCTCTTATGATGAGTAGAATCAGAAGGATGAAGAATGGTCATCCTGTAACCTAGAAGTTCATCAAGAAGACTCATGAGAAAGAAAAGATGATGAGTATCTTTGTTTCAACTGTAAGAAGGCTGGACACTACAAAGCTGAATGTCCAGAACTGACCAAGAAGACTCGGCAAAGAAGAATTGGCAGAAGAGCACTCCTTGCTGGAGATGAGTCAGACTATGAAGCTGGTACTAAAAGGCTATCAGATGACACATCTTTAATGGCACACATGGAAGATCCCAATGAGGTATGTGAATCAAATTCTAAATATAGCTCAGCTCAGATTTCCATGAAAAATGCATGTTCTTCAACAGCCGATTCCAATCAAAGAAACTCAGAAATATAAGAAACTCTTGAAGATCTGATGAGTCAGCTTGTCACCATACAAGCTGGTTATGAATCTATCAAAGCTGAGAAAGAATCTCTAATTCTAGAAGTCAAAAGATTGAATGATGAACTGAACACGTTAAAACTAAGCAGAACTGACAAAGGAAAGAATCGATTTCGATCATCGCATCATGACAAAGAATCGAATCTTTTGATCGGCCTAGTTCAAAGAATCGATTCAAATCTAGTAAGCCATATGGAGATAGGACTGGCTTAGGATTTGATACACAGCAAACTTCGAAAAGAGGAACGAGTAAGGCAACTGAACCTAATACCAAAACTAGTGTTAAGTTCATAGCTGAACAATGTCCTCAGATTAAGAAGCATGTTGAACCAGTGAAACAAGTTCAACGTGAATCAAGTCAACCTCAGCGTCAATTTTCAAAAAGATCAGCTGTAAACAACAACAGGTTCAACCAAAAAGGTAAATCAGCTGAACATCATGAAAATAGAAAAAGTAGATCTATCATCTTGAATCTACTAAAGTCGATCAAAGCTAAGAACCAGAGAAACTTCAGTCATAGTAAATCCAAGAATATTAGTTATTCAAAGATTCACAAAATCAGGGGGAAAGGCAGATTATTTCCAAGTGATGATGAATGGAATATCTCTGACTGCTATATTCAAACTGATGAAAACAATCATTTCGGGGAGAAAACTTATTACAAGTTTCAGCCCAAAGGTCAGCAAAGAACTCGTTACAGTCCTCAACATAGACCTCAGTACAAAGGAAATGATGGTTATTATTCAAGTTTCAATAATAGAAATCATCATGGAAATAAGTTTCAGTCAAAAGATCTGAGAGATCATATAAATAAGACACAGTTCAAGCATAGATACTATGGGAGTGTGGCTTACATATATGAAAACAAGTGCAACAATATCCGAAGAATACCTAAAGGATATATTCCCAGAGTTGTATTGACAACTGACCCCCATGGACCCAAACAGAGTTGGGTACCTAAAAATGTTTAATTTTTATTACAGGATGTATGGTACTTTGACAGTGGTTGCTCTAGGCACATGAAAAGGAGCACGGACTGTCTCAGTAACTTTATTGCAAAGGATGGACCAAAAGTTAATTTTGGAAGTAAAGACAAACCTGGATACACCAAAGGGTATGGTACCTTAATCAGAAATGGACTCACAATCAAGAATGTATCTTATGTAGAAGGATTACATTACAATCGCCAAAGACCAATCAATTTCGAGATATGGGATACAAAGTTACTTTTGATAAAGATTTATGCATTGTCGTCAAATGAAACAAAGATTTCAAGTTGTTTTAGCCGGAAGAAGAAAAGAGAATATGTATGTTGTAGATTGACAACACATGTACCGCAGTAGAACCTCGCTTGCTTGTGCATACCAAATCAAAAATCAGTTGGTTGTGGCACAAGAAACCGAGTCATCTAAACTTTGATGACATCAACACCCTTGTCTAGAAACAGCTAGTCATTGGACTACCATAAATCTCATATAAGAAAGATAGCTTATGTGATGCTTGTCAACAAGGAAAGCAAACTAAAGCAAGTTTCAAGACTAAATCTCAGCATTCAACAACCAGAGTTCTAGAACTACTACATATGGACTTATTTGGACCTATAACACCAATTAGTATCAGTGGAAAGAAATATACATTGGTGGTAGTAGACGATTTTTCAAGATACACTTGGGTTATCTTTTTAACCAAGAAAAGTGAAACCAAGCAAAGACTTACTGAACTACTCAAGAGACTTCAGAATCAGAAAAGAGTATCAGTTGTGAAGATAAGATCAGATAAAGGAACTGAATTCCTCAACAATATGATTATTGAATATTGTGAAGAAATTTGTGTTTTACACCAACTCGCTGCTACAGCAACACCTCAACAGAATGGTGTAGCTGAAAGAAGAAACAGAACACTCAAAGAAGTAGGAAGAACGATGATCTGTGAAGCAAAACTACCTGAAAGATATTGGGCAGAAGCAGTTAACACAGCTTGCTATACACAGAACAGAGCTCTCATGAATAAAAGGCGTGAGAAAACTCCTTATAAAATTTGGAATGGAAGGAATCCAAATGTTTCTTACTTTCATGCTTTTGGAAGCAAATGTTTCATACACAATAATGGGAAAGATCAACTTCATGTTTTCCAGCCCAAAGCTGATGAAGGAATTTTTCTAGGATATTCAAGTGTCAGCAAAGCTTTTAGAGTACTAAATAAAAGGACACTCAAGCATGATGAATCTATACATGTAGTGTTTGATGAACCAAACTTTCCTGGTGAAACAATCAAGACGACTCAGAACCAATTTCTCGCCTCGATTACAAGTGTTGCTGTAATCGCTTTTTGTTGACATTGGAAGACTACGGATTTCAAAATTTTCAGATCCGCATCGCCTTAGTTTTCAAGTACTCAACAACCCACTCCTGAACAACATGATTCTGACTCATTTGACGAAATTCAAGAACCAGTTCTTGAAGAACCAGTCGAACAAAATATAGATCCCTTGATGCAAACACCTTCTTATCAATGGATGAGAGATCACCCTGAAGAACAAGTTATTGGTGACACTCAAGCTGGCGTTCGAACAAGACATCAACTAGATGCAATGATCGCATGTTTTCTATCTCAATCTGAACCTAAGGAAATAGAAGAAGCTTTGAAAGATCCAGACTGGATACTAGCTATGCAAGAAGAATGAATTAATTCGGAAAGAAATTAAGTATGGGAATTGGTAGAAAGACCAGCTCATGTGAATATCAATGGAACCAAATGGTTTTTAGAAACAAACTTGATGAAGATAGGAATATCATTAGAAACAAAGCTAGACTTGTATCTAAAGGATATTCTCAAGCAGAAGGCATAATAGACTTTGATGAAACTTATGCACCAGTTGCAAGATTGGAAGCAATCAGGCTATTTCTCGCATTTGCAGCTCACAAAAAGTTCAAAGTATACCAGATGGACGTTAAAAGTGCATTTTTGAATGGAATACTTGAAGAAGAAGTGTATGTTCAACAACCACCTGGATTCGAGATCAAAGATCAAGTTGATAAAGTTTTCAGACTAAGGAAAGCTCTTTATGGACTTAAACAAGCACCAAGAGCTTGGTATGAAACTCTATCTCAGTTTCTAGTGGATAATGGATTTATCAAAGGAACTATCGGCAAAACCTTATTCAGAATGAAAAATGAAGATAACACTCTACTTGTTCAGATCTATGTTGATGACATCATTTTTGGATCAGAAAATGAACAGTTATGTGAGAAATTTTCAAGTATAATGAAGAGCAAATTTCAGATGAGTATGATGGGAGAATTGAATTATTTTCTTGGATTACAAGTTAAACAATTAGATGATGGAATTTTCATTCACCAAACCAAGTATACAAGAGAACTTATCAAAAAGTTTGGTATGGAGAAATCAGCTGGAATTTCTACACCAATGGGGACCAACATCATGCTAGATGAAGACAAAGAAGGCAAAGATGTTGATCAAACACTTTACAGAAGAATGATTGGAAGCTTACTCTATCTTACAGCAAGTAGGCCAGATATATCTTTTACTATTGGTGTATGTGCAAGATTTCAGTCAAAACCAAAGGAAAGCCATCTCACAGTTGTAAAAAAGACCTTGAAGTATCAGAAAGATACAGATGGAGTTGGAATTTGGTATTCAAGAGAAGGAGAATTCAAGTTGATGTCTTACTCAGACTCAGATTATGCAGGATGCAAAGTGGACAGAAAGAGCACCTCAGGCACATGTCAGCTACTAGGAAATAGACTTGTGTCTTGGTTTAGCAAATAGCAAAACTCTATCTCAACTTCAACAGCTGAAGTAGAGTATATAGCAGCTGGAAGTTGTTGTGCTCATGTTTTATGGATTAGACAGCAATTAAGAGATTATGGGATAGAAGAAGGAACGATTCCCATCATGTGTGATTACACAAGTGCAATAGCAATAACTGACAATCCAATTTTGCACTCAAGGACAAAACACATTGATGTGTGTCATCACTTTATAAGAGATCATGCGGAGAAAAAGGATATTACAGTTCTTCATGTACCTACTAAAGATCAGTTGGCTGATATCTTTACAAAGCCATTGGACAAAGAAAGATTTGCCAAACTAAGAACTGAATTAGGGATAATTAAAGTTAGTTAAGTCAGTTAAGCCAGAGATTCGCCAACGGGATTAATCTTTGTTATGTTGGCGCGCGCTTAAACATGATTAGTCATTGACATCAACAATCTCAAATCGATCAACTAAAACGAAAGATTTAACGGAATCGAAAAATCGAACCCATAAACAGTTTTATTCCAACCAACTTAAGTCAAAGGTCGATAAGATAAAACCGGATAACTTTTATATCGCATTTAATTAACGTAGTTCTTTTGTCGTAATATATTGCGTGTACACCCCATTATCGTCGAATAAAGACATGTCTTGGTTTTACAAACCATCATGGAATTTGAAAAGTTGTACTAATCAACCATCAAGACATCATCCCTATATATCCAACCTCGCTCACACCCTCCTTAATCGATGTTTCAAAATTCTTTTAAACACAATCTTTTTTCTTAAAACAAAAAAAAATCAGATTTTTCATAATCCTTTCATCTCAAAATTCATTTTTTTGTTTCACACACACCAAAAATGACCACCTCAAAGAAATCACAAGAAGAAAGATTGATCACAGAGTTAGATGTGTATACTTTTGAAATTTATGAAACTATGTGCAACAACACTCTTTTAGCGAGTTATATCTGCAAGAAGATCATGAAACAACTAGGATTAAGAAACATTCTGGAGGTTACTTTTAATGAAAAACGTGATGTGGAAGGTATTTTGCAGTTCTGAGAGAATATGCATTTGGTAAGAGACTCCCTAATCACTACAGTTTGTGGAGATCATATTATTATCAATGAACGAGTCATGAAGTCACTATTTGGTTTCACAAATTCACCTGTGACATCAATAGATTTGACTTCCCTACCATTGAAAAGGGACACATTTCTTAAGCAAATTACTTATCTAAAGAACCAGTAGAAGTTGGTATTCATGTTGATAAACTCAAGCTAGAGTTTGGATATCTCAGCAGATGGCTCAGCAAACATGTTATTGGAAAATCCAAAGGAATCAGTACATTATCCGATGACAATGTTTATTTGATAAACATAATTTAGGACGAAATAGAATTCAATTGGGCCGGTTATGTCGTCAATCAGATAAAGAAGCAACACTTAGCTGAATTAGAAAGTGTACAAAGAGCTCAAGCTGAAGGACAAGCAACTATTGGCAGATTCCGACTGAAGAAAACACTCAGTGGAATCATTCAATTTTATTTGGAGAAACTCAAGGTAGGGAAGAAAGCAAGACAAACTGCAGCTACAGAGGAAATCGCAGCAGTAAGAACAACTTCCCAACTTGAAACCAGACAGAAAACTGTGTCTCGGCAGGAAGCTGAACACAAAGGAATCAAGCGGATTGCTGACTCAGCAAAAGAAAGATCAGTTGTAAAATGTTTGTACCCAGGAACTTCAAGTAAGAAAGCACCAACCGAGGGGAACAACAACAATCGACAACCTCAAGTTACAAAGGAAAATATCATCGCCGATTATACTTCTCGCCATAAAACCAATCGACAAAACAATCGCCTCGCTTTTGAAGTCGATGTAATTATCAAGCTAATGAAGATGAAACTCAAACCAGAAGATTCTCGTGATGCTATCTTACACTCTGAAGAAAAGTTACTCTTGAAGGAATTGAAAATTAGAGACCTATATACTATGTTTCCTAAGTCAGAGTTTCTTGCAAATTGTTTCAATAGATTCACTGAACTAGCTCAACGAAGAGAATCAGCCACATCATCTATTCCCTAAGATATTTCAAAGAAGAAGGATGATGATGAAGATGATAATTCAAGGAAAGAACCTGATATGACTACAGTTTTGCAGACAGACACTAAACCTCAACCTCTAGCTACGTAAATCAGAACTCAAAGAAGAAGGTTTGCTAGTTGGAAATCGGATAATCGACAATCAACAAGCGGTGATGATGGAATTAATAATCAACAACTTATGATCATTGAAGATATCGCTCAGTCTAAAGCTCAAACAGAAGCAACATATGATCCTTCAGATATCCTGACAAAGGAGGAATTTGCCAAAGTTCATGAGAACTTGAAGATTGTGCTCAGTCAAAAGGATGCATACAGTGGCCTTCTATCAAATATCTCTGGATATCTAGATTATAGAACTAAAACAGATATCTCAGTTAATGCAAGACTAGAAATGATCCATAAGTCAAGTTCAAGTTATGCCTCAGAAATTTTGTCACTTCAACAGAAACTTGAAGACTCAACCGCAGTAGATAGGGAAACACATGCTCAGGCTCACTGTCATATGAATCAGCACATCTACGGGTTAGAGAATCAGCTCAAAGAAGTACTAGCTTCTCAACAACGTATCTCAGCCGATCAAAAGGCAACCCATGCTTTGGTAGATCAATTGTATGATGCCAAAATGGGGAAGTCAAGAAGAAAAGCTGAAATTACTCAAAAGAAAAGAAGCAACTTGAAGATTTAATTGGAAAGATATAAATCGATCCAAAGTTCTTAAAGAAAGAGTTAATCGACGAGGAGCTCATTGAGAAATATAGTCAACCTGAAGATCGGAGAGCTACTCTTACAAAGGATCTGTGGTTAAAGTTTGTCAAAGATCATAATCCTATCAAAGCCAAGTACAAGGATAAGACTATTGAAGAATCATTGAACTACTTCTTATCTGATGAACTCTACAATCAGAAAATGGCGCAATATAAGAAGATCAAGAAGATTGAAGACAAACTGAAGATTAAAGACAAAGTTGAACAAATGAAAGCTGACGTAGCAGAATTTGAAAGATACTACTTTAATGAATCAGCTTTACCAAAGTTAATTTTATGGAGAAAATGGAAAGAAGGAAGTCAAGTAGACTATAACAAGACCTTTTCTAAGGAAGACTCAAAACTAGAACATGATTATCATCTACATGACAAAGAGATGAAGTATATCTCAGTTAAACAAAAAGCACAGAAAGAAGCTTAGTCTTTAGTCAAATTTATTTGAACAAAGTGTAACTATTCCAGTTTTTGCGTATTCTAATGAAATCCAGTTTTACAGTATTTTACATTGTTTTGATCTTTAAGCTTTTCTTTTATGGAGTGTTTTGGCATCATCAAAAAGGGGGAAATT
Organism: Gentiana macrophylla; assembly: GCA_026214975.1. NCBI lineage: Eukaryota > Viridiplantae > Streptophyta > Magnoliopsida > Gentianales > Gentianaceae > Gentiana > Gentiana macrophylla. Next base: position 38,141,991 of record CM047809.1, read on the forward strand.
GTTGGAAATAAAAATTTTGTTTTGATGATAATTCATCATATTTACTCAGAATATTATCTTAAACTCATTGATGAAGTGCTGAAGCTAGCTGTTATAGTGAAAAGCTAAAAGATGTCTAGAATTGAATGCATAGGTTTTACTAGAGTCTGATATTTGTAAAGGTTACATCAGATAAGCACTGTAATAGTTAGTGTGTCATGAAACTGAAAACTGGAAGTCATTTAGAAAACTGGAAATCGTTAAGATAAACAAACTGACTCAGAATACACCAATATGAAACTGAAGAACATAAGTTCGCTGAGGGACACAAACTCGGTTGGCTTATCTGGAAGATAGAAGAACTGAGGGTCACAGACTCAGTTATAGAAGATTGAAGAACTGAGGGTTCAAACTCAATTATGAAGATTACAAGTCGAGACTATAAAGTTAGACTTCAGGCAAGTTTGTGGTGACCTGAACTGACTTTATGGATCTTGTATGAAGACCTAAGAATCATAAGGACAATGAATTCTTAGAAGATAATTGTTTATGGAGTACTCTGATTAAGTCAATTATAATCAGATATAAACTGGAGTACTGATATTTGAAGAAGAGTAAAATCTCAGTTAATGCTCCAAGTCACCAAGAAATCGACAATCGATAAAACAAGATAAAGTCGATCAAGAAACTCATTTTTATATGTCAGCCATCCAACAAACTGATAGTACAGTCGAACGTTTTAAAGGAAGCAATTTTATTGGATGAAATACTCACACATCAGAACGGTCAGAAAATATAGCCGTTACAAGATAGACGTTGATACAATTCGAATTCATGCAAGATGAACGTTGGACCTCACACTATAAATAGAGGACTTTGCACCCAAAAAAAATTTAATAATTAAGATCAACAAGCATTTTTGTGCACTAGTCTTAGTATTCGAATTGCTATCATCTATGTGCTATAACAAGATCATATCAAGAATTTCTTCAAGTGTTCAAGATACACAGAATTTATCCAGATTCAGTCACTTTGAAGAACCACAAACAAGAATCAATTTATTGATTCTCAGCCCAACCTTGATTATACATCAAAGGGTTAGACCGTGAATCAAACCGGGAAGGTTTTGCCAAGGACAGTTGTTACAAGCAGTCGGGTAGACTGTGTTTGTGGTGGTAGCAGGTGAAGAGGCATACGTAACCCTTCAAGGACCAGTGTTCAAGCAATTGAAGAGCAGCAATTCTACCTATTCTACAACTGCTTTGATAGTGAAGCAAGGGATTAGCCAAGGACTATTGTTTAGGACTTTTTGTAACAGCTCACCTCAAGAAGTTCTAGTGGAATTTTCCTCCTACACCACAGAGGAAGAGAGGACTGACAGGATTACACCACCTGGAACCTCTATAATTCTTGTTTATTTACTTTACGCACTTATTTATTTACTTAGCATTTATCTACATCATTCTGAGAATTGATTGTTATACAACTCACAGCTCACAGACTGGCATTCACCTGAATTCAGTTTAACACACTCATCTTTCACATAGAACAACAAGATCAAGAAAAAGGCTAGAATTATATCTGCTTCCGGTTGGCTCGGTTTTTGCTTAAGTCAGTTTGACTTAAACTCAGCTCAGTCAGCTTAACTCCACACAAGTTTTAACTGAACCTTAATTTGATTTAAATCCAGTTTTAGGGACAAGTTTATTCACCCCCCCCCCCCCCTCTAAACTTGTGTTAGCCTTTCCAAGGGACCAACAAGCTCAGTACAACCATCAGCTAAGAGACATGATCAGCTCAGTAACCAGTCAAGTCACTCAACTACTCTACACAATCGGTGGAGTAATCAACAAAGTAAAGTGTGAAATGAATCATTAATTTACACATGTGGAAAATCGGAGAATTATAGAGCATTTATTATTGAAGATTACACACGTTGATCATTATTTTAATCAAACACAAGGATTAAAATACGGAGTTATTATTTGAAAAGAAGGAATGATGGATACACCTCAAAACTCGGGGATTCATCATTACTTCTCTTCATCCACTCCCCCACTACCCAAAATTACCGTGATTTTATACAAAAACAAAGACGCATAAATCCCATCGAATCCCTCCATATTCATATGTGTTCACACCACCAATCTTCCACAATATAAACCACACTTCATCATTTTCACAATATTTACGCTCTTAGATTGTTAAACCCTCTATTTTCAGAAATTACAAATCTTTTTCCACACAAATTTCTCAAAAAAATTTGCAATGACTTCGTCTTCTAGACAACTCATATCTGCTAAACAATACGAGAAGACAATAGCTACCGGGTCATTCTTTAAACCCAAGCACGATTTAGATGTATGCAAAAATGATGCTCAGGCAAAGCGTTTGGCCGATGGATGTGAAAATCTTGGGTTTATGACTTTTCTCAACCCTTTCATCACTGCAATTTCTTATGAAAATCTGATCTCATTTTGACAAAATGCTCAATTTGAAGAAGGAAGCACTTCAGGGAATGGTAGATCGACTCCGGATAGAATCACTAGCACTGTCAATGAAAGGAAACTGGGGATTACGTCAGCCCTTATCAGTCATTATCTCAAAATTAGACTCCGGACCAGCAAAGTTTGAGGACTTAATGGTCGATACTGACGCTTTCTGGTTGGAAATTAGGAAGAATTCTACACCGCAGAACAAAAAGTCAACTGTCCAAGAATACACTCAAAAAGCCTTTTGAAGAATTTGGCTTACTGAGCATTAAATGCATAGAAGGAAAGCTTGGTTCTATAAATGGCATGACCGAAGTCAGGACAAAGCTGATGGCCATAATATACCAAGGCTTGGAGTTTGACTGGGCAACATACATATTCACCAGAATGAAGGAGCAAATAAAAGGTGAAATTCATGCTACAAAAAAAGGTATGGAGAAGGGTCTGGTAAAACCTGGCATATTCTGGGTAAAGAAATCATCTGGGTTTCCCCTTCTCTATTTTGTTCACTGTATGAAGGTGAAACCTGTTCACCTACACATTTTGCATCAATATAAAGTGATGTATACTTATGTGAAACAACCAAAAGGAGCACAGACAGGATCAGGCCAGAAAAGAAATCTACCGGAAGCAAGAAGTTCTGGTTTTAGACCAAGAACAAGATCTAGAAAAAGAGCAAACCAATAGCGAGATGCGCAAAGAGATGCTGAAGCACCGTTGGTAATTATTGATGATGCAGAAACTATCATAGTGGAAGAAACAACTATAGAAGACAAAGATGGTGATGGTATCGATGAAAGTTGTGTCGCACTGGATACATCGATGATGGCACACAACAACTGATTGCACTCAATCAATAGAGCCATGAGAGTCCCTCCATCCGAGCTACTAAAATCATCACCGAGGTAACTAAGCAACTCCTAGTTGACAAAGACAAAGCAAGGGGAATGCAAGAGAGTCCACTACATACCCCACCATTACACCAAACATCAACTCAACAGACTATGTCAAAACAAGCTTCAAACACAGTTCCTACTAGTATTTTGTGACTCGAGATTTCAATCATTTGTAGACTTAATAGATGAAGAATTGAGAATCATTTTCTATGTCTTAGAGATCTCCAAATCGCACTCAAGGATGAAAGCATTTCACTCTGTAATGTATTTGAGGCGATCTCTACATATATTGAGATGCAAATGATGTCATCAAGAACAAGACACATCTCATCAATACCAATGCAGAGGACTCAAACAGCATGTTTCTGATGAACTGATGAATCTTGCAACATCAATTGGGAACAAGCTTAATCCCATGGCAGAGAAATTGGACCAACATGATGAGAGATTTCAAATGATCGAACACAATCTAGAAATTGCATATGAGAAATTAAACAAAGATACTCTGAGCAACTAAAGCTACACACAAAATTCTGCTGAAACAATCTGATGTTGCCACAAAGGTAAAAAGTAGTAAGCCTGAAAGTTCAAAAAAATCTGAACGATCAAAAGAAACAAGGAAAGGCTGAAAATTGTGTGTGTAATAGTTTTCCAATTCTGTTTTTTGAATAACTTTTGTCTTTCATGGCTGAATAAAAGAAGTTTGAATTTGATCTTGTTTATTATATGAAAATGTTTTACTTATGTTCAGGCTTATGAGGGTTTTGGCCTCATCAAAAAGAGGAAAATTTTAGGAGCATTTTATTGCAATGATGATGGCCATACTAATTGTTAAAGAAAGCCTGAAATAAGTTAGTGTTTGTTGTATAGGCCTTACTTAGAAGTGTGACATTTGTACAAGTTCAATCAGACAAGCATTGTACTAGTCTGGTAGGCCAACTAAGTAACGACTGAAGACAAGCAGAGTGAAGACAGCCAATGCACCATTAGAGTGAAGTGAAGACCTATGGACTGACTTACAACCAAGGAAATCTGTGATGACCTTAGGTAAGTCTAAGATATATTACAAGTTATGACACTCAATTTTCAATAATATGGTGTACCCTGATCTCACACAAATCTAAAGATCGGTAAGGAAATGTCTATCGACTGAAAAACAACAGCAGAAAAGCAAGAGCTCAGTAAAAGCAGCCAAGTAAAGTAGTCACTTGACCAATGGAGCAACAGATCAACCAGTCAAGTGAAACAATCACTCAGCTGATAAACTAAAGGAGAGACAGCTGAGCCAACTAAGCTGTCCACACTCAATCAGAAAATGTAGTAAATATGGAAGATCAAGTAATTAATGCAGAATCAATAAAGGACGGATTTTATGACGAACGTTTGATTCAAATCCGGGTCACTGAAATCAAGGAGGATTTAATCAAGAAAGAATCAAGGATTATTCTAAGTATTTAATGTACCAATGGACTAAAATTCAAAATCAAGGGATTTACGGCTATAAAAAAGGCATTGACAGAGAGGAATAACAACAAGTTTTATCGTAATTTCTAAGGATCAAAACTCACAAATCAACAAGCCATCTTTCTAATCTTCAAAGCTATATCTAGAAAAGTTTGATCTCAAGAAAATAGAGCATAATAGTGATATCAAGCCTGAGATTAATCAACCTTATGAATTCTCAAATTCACATCAACATTAAGGATCTATCCCTAGCAACTGAATCAGAGGAATCTGAGAAGGAGTTGAATTCATTGTGATAAGCTGCTGAAGGATTTGTTCTCAATGAGCAGTGAGAAAAAGACTGAGTCACTGAAGCTTTTGTAGCCAGGGAGTGATAGTTTGTAGATTGTGAAGCTTGTGTAGCCAAGGACAATCATACTATTGTAGTCGTAAACACAATAGTGAATTCCTCGCAATCATCACACAGGAGAAGAGTGGATTAAGAGATTACATCACCCCGAACCCCTATCGCTTTTGTGTTCATTTACTTTCAAAGACTTTACTTTCAGTATTTACATTCTGCATTTTATACATCTGTGTGTGATTGTTTAATTACTTTGAAACTACTATTTGGAAGGGTTTTATCCGCTGCACAAAAGCTTTTCATCAAGAAAAGTTTTTAAACTCCCAATATAGTCATTCACCCTCTACTCTGACTATATTATCACCATACTCTGGGACCAACAACACGTTTATCCTAACCTTCGGGTTTTATAACTCCACAGCTGACTCCTCATTATTTGTTTTCGGCACTGAGTCGATCACCACTTTATTACTTGTCTATGTCGATGATCTTATTCTTATAGGTTCTTCGGCTCAGGATGTTCAGATTATCATTTATCAATTCGGTGATCGATTTCTATTAAAGATCTAAGGGCTTTGCCTTACTTTCTTGGCATGGAAGTCACTCCTAATTCATCAGGATTGTTACTCACACAATCTAAATATATATCAAATTTTCTTCACCGGGTTAATATGCAGGATGCCAGGCCTGTGGCGACACCCTTGCATACGGATGCATATTCCTCCTTGCAAGCCACGGCTAAGCCTCATCCTGATGTTACTCAATTTCAGTAGGGTTTTTGGGCGCTTCAGTACTTATTGTTTACTCGTCCTTACATTTCCTATGCGGTTAACAAGCTCTCTCGGTACATGAATGCTCCCACCGCCCTTCATTGGGTTATGGTCTAACGGGTCCTTCGATATTTAGCCGGCATCGTTTCTTCATGGCTTTGCAATTTTTTCGGTCATCACCCTTTGATCTTCATGCTTTTCTAATGCCGATTGGGGTAGTAATAGGGATGGTGATCATTCTTTCACGTGCGGTGCTTATCTTGTCTTCCTAGGCCGTAACTTACTCAGGTGGAGCTTATTTACTAAGGCTGGGTATCGATTGGTTCAGAGCAATGAGACTTCAGTCTCCCGATCCCTATTTTTTCATTTCTTTTTTTGGCGTTATTTCTTCTTTCTGCTTTTCTGCCCTAGCTAGTTTCCATCTTCCTCAAGATGCCTGCTTCCTCTCCTCGTTAATTCCATGCCAACCTCGCCTCTGCTCCACCACGTAACTATAGCAGCCCTTCTCTTCTTTTCATTTTTATTTTTTGCCTGCTGCTCCTTGCTTTCTCGTTCCATTGATTGTGGTTCTTCTTTTTTATTTTATTTAATTATTAATTTTTTTACCATCAACACAAAAACAACAAAAACAAAAACAAAAAAGAGAAAAAAGAAAAGAAAAACAAAAAATGAATAGTACTCTCTATGGCTACCAATGTTGGTTCATCTTGCTCTATTGCTTCGTCTCAAGATCGACAAAGCTTATCAAGATCGGCCTTATTTAGGCAAATGTCAACTCTGTGGTGTCCAATTCCATTCTCGCCAAACGCCCAACTTACGAGCTCTCTCAAAGAAATGCACGGTCTCTTCTCCTCGCTCTTGCCTCTCGTCCACCTCCTCGGGCAATTCCTCCTTAGGCCGTTTCTCCTACGTGGATGCTTAATAGTGGTGCTCCTCACCACATGGCTCCTAACTCAGCCTATTTTCTCTCCATGCACCCTATATTGGTACCGATCGAATTACCATTGGCTATGGTTGTTCTTTATCATTTAAACATATTGGTTCTGCATATATTTTTAGTGCTCAATCCTCATTTACTTTATCCAATTTCCAAACATTTACTGTCTGTTTCCAAATTCTGCTCTGATAATTCCGTTGCCATTGAGTTTTTATATGATTCCTTCCTTGTGAAGGATTTAAAGACAAGAACCTATCTCCATCGTGACAAAGCTAGAGATGGCATCTATTACTCGGTCCAAAGAATCTTTTCTTTTCTTTTCAATTAATATTTCTCCGCTCCACGTGGCATCATTTATGTGGACATCCTGCATTTCCCATTACTCAAAGATCTAGTTCGGAATAACTATTTAGATTTATCTTATGTTCACTTATCTCCATGTGACGCTTATCTACGTACTAAAAGTCATCATCTACCATTTTCTGATTCTACTATACAATCATATCGACCCTCGAGGTTATTTTTCCGATGTTTGGACCTCTCTCATTTACCCTGTTGATGGTTATAAGTATTATGTTATCTTTGTAGACCACTTTACACGCTACAGTTAGATATACCCTTTGATACATAATTCTGATGTCTTACTAGTCTTTGAAGATTTTGTTCCATATGTTGACAATCAATTTCCCACTACTCTCAAAGTCATGTACTCTGACAATGGCACGAAATTCATTGCCCTCCACTCTTTTCTCTCTTTCCGTGGTATATCTCATCTCACACCCCCCGTATACTCCCCAACATAATGGTATCTCTGGGCGTCTCCACCTCCATATAGTCGAAACTACCCTAGCCCTCCTCCAACATGCATCTATTCCTCTCACCTATTGGTCGTATGATGTTAACCCCACCGTCTATTTGATCAATCGCATGCCCACTTGAACCCTCGCCATGCTTTCCCCTAATGAAAATTTGTTCTCCACTCCTCCCAACTATTCCAAACTTTAAGTTTTTGGCTGTCTCTGTTATCCATGGGTCAAACCTTACACCTCCCATAAACTGGAATCCAACTCCATTCCCTGTGTTTTCCTCGGATATTCTCATACGCAAAGTGCCTATCTATGCTATGACCAGCCACACAAAGATATGTATGTCTCTCAGAATGTGCGATTTGTTGAGGATGTCTTTCCTTTTGCCTCTCACCCTTCTCATGATCCTACTCCTTCATCGACACTCTTTCTTGACTCAATCCCCGTTCCCCTATCCTCCCACAGTTTCCCCTCACTCAGACAACCCACCCACATTCAACTAAATATTCCCCTCATTCACCATCCTCTCATGTGTCCTCATCCCCTACTTACCCTTCCTCCAATCCCTTTCATCCACCTCCACCCCTTCACCCGATGGTCACTCGGGCTCACAACCAGATATTTAAGCCACGTACTCGTATTAACCTTACCGTCCAATTGGCTGCTCAACTCTCTGATACTGCGCCCACCACTCTTTGTAAAGTCTCACATCGGTAAAGTAATGTCCTGCTCAGTCCCATATAAGTATGAGAGATAAATGGCCACACCGTGAGAATCGGTGGGGGCACTTACAATCCTATGGTAGGGACGAACTGGGACATGTCTTGGCCGTCCTGGCGAGGACGCCAGTCCCTTATAGGGGGAGAATGTAAAGTTGCACATCAGTAAAGTAATGTCCTGCTCACCCCCATACAAGTGTGAGTCATAAATGTCTTGTCAACTCTTTTAGACCAAGCGAGGACGACGGTGTAAGCAGTTGACTGAACCATTTATGACTCATTTAGCGCTACCAGGCGCAGGGTCTGGGGGTGTTACACAGTTAAACAGGCTCTTCATTTTCCTCATTGGCGTCAAGCCATGTCTGCTGTGATTGATGTGCCTGTGAGTAATGTCACGTGGTCTTTGGTTCCATATGATCCCTCACTTAATGTAATGGGGAGTAAGTGGATTTTTTAGATTAAGCGTAATTCTGATGGTTCGATTGAGCGATATAAGGCTTATCTTGTTACCAAAGGATCACGCAACGTCCCGGCATTAATTACTTTGAGACTTTCAGTCCGGTGGTTAAACCCACCACGGATCGTTTGGTTCTTCGAATACTTTAGAATAAGAAGCAGTTGCCTGTCTTTCCTGGTTGTATTTTATTATAATGTATTTTTTGTAATTAATCCGTAGAATACTCTAGAATAACTTGGAGAGCAAGTCGTTTTTGCATATAAATATCCTAATATATAGGTTGCCATTACAATGAATTATAAACATCTTCACCACAATATGATTCTCGCTGGAGATGTACACAATAAAATAAAAATGAAGAGTTAAAAAAATGTATATTATAGGACAAAGAAATTACAAACCTACATTACCTCCAACTTATTGGTAAAAGATCTCGCACTTCCATAGGTGTCTTCCCTTTATCCCTTCTGCCTTTATGAACATCTGTCCACTGATCTTCAGAAGTTTAAATCTGAGTCTTCTCCATCTCCTCTTAAGAGCATTAAATCCTCTACTCTTTCGAATCTTTTAATTAGCTTCCCATAGGCATCATTTAGCAGAAAGATGCCCAAACACCAGGCAAGAAGAGCATATTTGGGCTTTCCATGGGTACTCCGTTCTTATAATGACAGTTTCAGGTTCACCTGTATCTGGATCCAGTTCTATGTCGAAATAAAGGGACCCCTAAAACACAACCCTAAACCTACCGGTGACGCAAAGGGTCAAAAGTTTGATAGGTAGCGGACCGGAGATGTCTTTTATCTACGAGGTTGAACAAATCAACCAAGACAACTTTTTTTTCCGCTTAAATTCCAGTCACGGCATCTTTTCCCTGCAAACGCTCTCAAACAATTATTGTTAAAGAAACACTATGTCGATAACATGCCCTCTTTTTGCTACCCTCCTTTGATTTGAGTCCTCAGGACTCAAATTTGTCGGAGAGATAACTTTTGAAAAAACATTTGTTTTACATTAGGAGACAGAGGAATATGGATTTTCAAATGAAATTGACGTTTTTTTTCACAAATTCAGGACGCAATCAATGTTATGATTGAAGGAAATCTACAACTTCCTTTAAATGAAATCTGTTTGAGTGTTTTGTAAGGGTCTACAGTGTATTCTCTATAAGATAAAAATTTATGATACTCCCGTGGTAGTGATTATTGTATCACATTGATGAATGTGATACATCCAATTCACCGATTATATTAAATAGAAAATAATGAACATATATATTAATCGACTTGATAGTAACTGTTATACCTTAAAATATTTCTATAACATGCACCAGACTTTGTGGAAGCTACCAGCACAACTAGGGCTGTAAGTTAAATAGACTACTCGCACTCAACTCGTAAAGGGTTTGACTTGATTCCGTTTTTTTTTTCGAATTCGAGCTCGAGTCGAGCTAAATAAATTATTAACCGAGCGAACTCATGTTTCAAAATACAATAAGAGTAGCGCGCCAGGTAATCGAGCTATATTAATTTTCTTTTAATTGATTATATATTTTTTTAAATTATTAATTATTAGTCGAGTCAAGTATTTAATGAGTCAAACTGAGTATAAAAAAAAAAGTATTAAATGAGTCGAGCTCAATCTTCTCATAGTTTATAAGAAAAATCATCGAGCTCATGAATCAAGTTATATCGAGTATTTGATGACTTGATTTTGATTATGTCATTAAATGGCTTGATCGAGCTCGAGCCGAGTTTTAAGCCCGAGCTTTTTTAAGTTGAATCAAGCTCAAACCTTGGAGAGTAACAACTCGGATCAGCTCAATTACACCCCTACTTCTTACCACCACTGCACTGCAGGCACATATAGGATTTTTATGCAGTATTTCTTCGTGTTGAGCAATTCATATATAGCCAACACTGATTTCAATATGACAATAAAAACACTAATAGTAAACACGTTAGAAATAAAGGTTAGAAATCTCCCAAAACAAACACTCTGACAAAAGAAGAAAGAAACACAAATGTTAATTCTGGAAAATACAGACCCTTCGCGGATCACATAGTTCATACAGAGAGGGTTTATGTCTAATTTGTGAGTTCCATGATGGCAGAGACAATATCTCCATCAGCAGCCTTGAGAGCTTTGACAGCCTTACCCCTCGATACCCCGGCTTGAGTCATAACCAATTCTACGTCCTTAGGCTCTACACCAGACTCATCCACATCTTCATCGTCCTGGGCAACGATTGATGGCTCGGAGGCCTTCGATACCACATTGCTCAGATTAGGAGACTTAAACTGCTCTGCTGCTTGGGATTGCAGTTGTGAGCTTAAATCCTCAATCTTTGCTTCCCCAAAGATGATATACGTGTCTGAATTCGGGCTTTTGAATACATCAGGTTTTGAGATGACAAACAAGATCTGGAAAACAAAAAGTTGCATTCTTTTCAATCAATAACCGAAACAAAGTAGAGATGAAAGATTTTACTAAACCTACGTTCTTGCTCTTTTTGACAGTGACACGGCTGACACCCGAGATGGGCTTCATTCCCAGCTTCAGCATAGCCTTTCTACTCTTTTTTTCACTTCTACTCTGTTTTGACCTACCACTTGCATCTACTTGTCCTGGAACAAGCCAATACAATAGTCACTTCTAAAATAAGTATCACGGATAAAAATAGCGCGTGTGAGGTACAAAGTCCATGAGAAACATACCATCAATATCATCGTCGTCTTTGTCTTCATCGTCGTCTTCATCATCATCTTCATCGTCATCCTCAATCAATGGCTCCTCAGACTGCAACACAAGTCCATAGCAGCTTTGAGAAGAATACACAGAACACAAATAGAGACACAATGGATGCAGTTATAGGCCAGAAAACCATAATTTCAACATTTACAACAAATGATATATATCCGGCTCCAAAAACATGTAAATAGGCAGATGAAAAGACCAAAATTGCTAAAGCAGTAATTAACAATTCACTTTCAAAAATCACTAGCACAAGGAATCATAACTGGCAGCTGTGTAATAACAAAGATCAATAGACACAAGCATCAATCAAAGCATATGCATACTGCATAAACATACTACAAGTAAACATGTAGGCAATTCCAAATCGCACAAAATGAACAAAGAAAGGGGAAGATAAGTGCCAATACATCATTTCGAATAATTTTAACTGGATCTACGCTTCAACTTCCATTCTAGGCAATAAAATTAGTGACGCCATTTATTGAAAACTCATAAACGTAATGTAGGTGTTAAAATATTAAGAAATTCTTCACCAGACCAAAAAGCTTTACAGAAAAATGCAGAGTAACAAAAAACAATAGTACATAAACGGATATACCTATCTTTTTTCAATCATATTCCCTGGAAACGAAAATCAAAATCCTAACTTTTTTTGCCCCCTCTTCAAAATTTCATGGAAAGGACAAGAAATGACAATATTCTTTAAACATAAAGTAGCCAATAAGTAGTGTTTTGCTTGCAATTGCTCCAGCAATAATGCCATTTAAAGGCAAGTACTAATACTGTTACTACCTCACCTAAATTATGCTTTCCATTCTTTGTCACGATGAACATGCTATTCATCCAATAACACAAACAGCTGGGATTATTTAGTAAATGCAAGCAAAAGGGCAAGACTGATAACTTGATACAAATTTCACATCTATGAATTTTCCGAAACCCCAAAAAATACTTAAATTTGTCAACCTATTGGGTGCTCTCCATAGCTATTAATGTAAATACAAGGGAAACATCAAAAAATAAAAATCACTATCCGGATAATTTTCTTTGAAGCAGACCTGAAAAAGCAGTGATGAGTGACTTTTTTAACTCACAGAAAAGAAAAAAAATGGGGCAGTACTTCCAAAATATTATGAATTACTACATAGTTAAATCAAGTAATTGGGCAAAAACAAAACTGCTAATTAGCCACCAAAAGAGCAAACGAGCATAGATGAAAAAAAAAGGGAAGAGTATAAGACTTGTAAAATATGCTACTATATATGTCATAGAAGAGAGACGGAGAGAAAAATTACTTGAAGCTTTTGCTGCTCGAGATGGGCAGCTAACAATTCTTCTTGGGACTGAGCCGTCATACTCTTCCGATTTCAGAGAGAGAGAGAAAAGAATGGGGAGTGGTTGTCTGAAAATGAAAACCCTAATCATTATTTTCTCCGTTCATAATTATATATCGTATTTAAGAAAAATACACCGATTAAGAAAATGAGTATTTCAATATAAAAAATCTTGGAAAGATATGAGTGGTGTAAAGAATATGAAAAATTGATTGGTTGAAGCAGTTACAGAAAATTGAAAAGTAGTATTAAAAACGGAAATAATATTAAAATATGTATTGAAAATGTAATTCACAGATATAAATAGAAAATTTTGATTTTGACAATCGCGACATATAATTAGAAGCGGAGGAGTAAGTTGCAATAAGCGACAAAATTATTAGTTTTGGTATTTTCTACCCTTATTTCACTTCCGCTGTTCTTTAAATCCATTATGCTTCCTCGCCAATCTCAAAATCCAACGGAATGAAAAGAAAGGGTATCGAAGGAGCCTCACTAAAATCGTCCCTTTTTAATTATATTTTCACGGTATTCTTATACCAAAAGCGGCAAAACGGACATGTATTCCGCAACCGTTCACCACGTACCCAAAACCGCAAAGCGGACATGTTTTCCGCAACCGCATTCACCACTTATCTTTTCACTGTTGTCCCCGTTTTCAATCAATTCCTCTCTCAAGCTAAAGAAGTCGAGGAAAAGCATCGCAAACCTAAGTAGACTGGCGACGACGTATTGTCCATCACCGCTTCTTCTTTCCGCCGTGTCTATTGTAGTATTACAATTTTCGGGAAAAGACAGACGTGTCATTTTACAAAAACGAAATATTATATTCATTCTTATGGGACTCTAAAAAGATTTCATTCATCCATCCACCTCTTCAAGGAGTAATCCTACATACTGAAAGAGAACAAGTAGAAGCCATACCTATCAAAAACCCAATAGAAATAAGTGACAAAGATGAAAAGAAAAGTATAATCACACAACTCAACTTTACTAATATCCATATTAGAGCGGTAGGAAATCACCTTGAAAGGATTGAAGATCTAATACAAAACTATTCGGTAATTAAAATTTCTACTGATGTTAAACACCAAAACCCCATTTTTAAGCCCTATCAAATGTCTACTAAAGGTAGAAAGGAACTCCATAACAATTATCGTGAATATTTACAAGTTGTTCAATATATAAAAGACAAGCTTAAAAACAAAGTTCTGAGAGGGTTATGGTTCTACAACAAGAGGTCCCCGACACACACCAAGCATCTTCAAATAAAAGGGTAAACACACTAAACCATGATTCTGATATGCCAGAACCCCCAAGCTTGATAAATAAGATAGAATGGGATTATGTTCCAGATCTAAACACGGTTAAACCTTTAACACAACCACACTTTAGCAGTGATTATATTTATGATTGGAACATAAATGAAAAATCAGAATATGAGATAATGAGCATACTACAACAAATGACTATGTATGCGAATACTTTTAGACAATATAACATCACCGTATCTGAAAGAACCCTAGCATAAACCATTATATCAGGTTTCTCTGGACAACTCAAATGGTGGTAGGATTTTTACCTAACCCCAACAAGCCAAGAAGGGATTCTTAGTGCTCTCAAAACCAATAACAAAGGAGAAATTATTACTGATTCTAGAGGATTTGCAGAACAAAATGTTGTTGATAAGGTCAGAGCGCTGGGCCCCTCCCACTGCGTGGGAGCTTACGGTTTCATTATACTTTCAATTTCTTTACATTTCATTGGAGATACATCCTATATACGACATAAAAATGCAGAACTACTCTCAAACCTTAGGTGTAGGAAGCTCAGTGATTTTTCAAGATTATAAAAATACCTTCCTAACCAAGGTAATGCTTAGGAAGTTCTGGCCAAGCCTTTGAAATAATTTTTTTAGTAGGATTACCAACCCTCCTTGGTGAGAAGGTCGAAATAAGATCAGGGAAAACTGTGGAAAGCAAATAATCCCTTATGATGATATCACCTATGGACAATTGATATGCTTTACCCAACAAGAAGGATTAAAAATATGTCAGGATTTAAAACTCCAAATGCACCTCAAATGGGAGCAAGAATTAGAAACATTTTTCAATCAATTTGATATTGATGCACAAAACAATTCTTCAAAATGCTCGGGGTGTTGTTGTAAGACACACAAAACTGCTTCAAAAGAAGACCATTTTGAAACAAAAAGGCAATACTCCAAGAGAAAACTACAAAAATCCAAAGACGATTATTATAAAAACCATAGTAATCTAAAGCCAAAAAAATATAACAAGCCTTGGTATAGAGATGTTGAATGCTAAAAATGCCATAAAAAGGGACATATTGTCAAATATTGTAGGCTTAACAAAAATCTACAAGAGTTAAGTTTAGAAGAAGAAGTGGCAAATAAAATTTCTATATTGCTCAATGATATGTCTGGAGCTAAGAATTCTTCCATAGCATCATCTCAGCAGGATGATGTCAGTTCATATTCCTCTGAATCCGGAGAATATGTTAATGTTCTCACCAAAGATCAGGAATTCAAAATATAAATATGTAAAAATTTTAGGGATCCCAACCTCCGACACCGACAAATACATATTGAAAATAACTCTAAATCTATCAGAGAATAATGGTAAAACAATATCTCCTAACTCTAGGAAACCTTATGACTTAACATATATTCTTAAAATAAAGCCTAAAATTTATATTACAATTAACGATCTCCATAAACAAATAATAGAGATCAGGTCAGAACTAGATGAATTATAGAATTATAGAAAAATTGAAATTGAGAATATAAAAATATCCGTTGTTTAAAAAATAATAAATCTTCTGATTCTGAAGAGGACCCAGAAATAGAGAATATATCAGAAAACTTTATACATTTCCTTAAAGAAGTAACATCAAGAAAATATCTTATAAAAGTTAAATTACATTTTTCTTTGGTTTTTCAAATAGAAACCATTGCATATTTGATACAGTGGCTGATTTAAATTGTATACATCCAGGATTGGTACCACAGAGGTTCCAACAAAGGACAATTGATAAATTGTCTGCTGCTAATAACTCTAAATTACAAATTGATTTTAAGAGTGAAGAATCAATAATTAAAGATGAACTTTTATTAAAAACACCTTTTTACTTATCAATAATATACGTCATAATGTGATTTTGGGAACTCAATTCATTGCTTTAATCACTCCATATACCGTGAAAGAAAGTTCTATTGAATTTAATATTGATAATAGAACTTTACACTTTAAATTCGAAGATTCGGGGAAATATGACGAAATACCTTTTATCCAAAGTCTTGTACATGATAATTCTAAACCTGAAATTTTGGATTTGTTAAAGATGAAGCCTATCTTCAAAGTTGTCAGGCATGGAAGCAAATCTGAAGCATAAGAGGCAACAAATTAACAATGAGATCATCAATATTTACTTGACGAGCTCAAACAAAACAGAGATGATGAAAGTAAACATATGATATGTTTACGAAATCTTGAAGAATACTTTCTTACAAAGAGTAACTTTGAATACTTTGTGGTATTAAAGGGTAAAACCCCGGGAATATACAAAAGAACGACAAACCCCGGGAATATACATGGAAAATGACATCTAACTACCTCTGACTTATCAAACAAATCAAGGGCTGAGATTAAAAGAACGTTGGGATGATTTGATTTTTATCCAATGGTTATAAGTCAAAGGTTGGACAGATCGCACATTGTCAAAAGGAATCGACCGACATCGATCCCCATGAATAGTGATGTAAAGCATGTCAAATGGGACAAAAGCAGGAACGGCTATATTTGAATTTCAAATACAAGTCACATGCCATCCTACCTATAAATAGAGGACTTCCAACTCAGAAAAAGATGATGATTGATGATTTACAAGAGAAAAGTATAAGAGATAATTCGAGTTTGCAAAAGCACCTCTTTGAACTCATCGAACTTAAAGCTATCGATCCAGAGAAAATCTTCAAGTGTATTCTGTATTCAAGCTACATCAAGTTTACACACTTGAAGGCGCAAGTCTCTTGATTATATCATCCTAATCAAGCTGCCGTGAATCGAATCATTTACTTGATTCATTCTTTATTTTATAAAGAACCTGCTGAAGACAGTGAAGCACTAGTTGTGTGAAAGAATGTTGTTTGTGGTGGAGCTGGTGAAGAGGCAATCCTACCCTTCAAGGACCAGTGGAAGACTTTGGAGCAGCAATCCTACCTGTTCCTTGTTTTCAGTTTGTGAAGCCATAGTCATTGGTGAAGGACAAGCAATCTTAGGAATCTTTGTAACAGATACATCAAAGATTTCTAGTGAATTACCTCCAACATCACAGGAGAAGAGTGGACTGACAGGATTACACCACCTGGAACCACTATATTATTTTAATTTTTTTATCTAACTTTTTTGTTTTAAATTTATAACATTTTACCCATTTATTAATTTTCGTGAAACACGATAACAATATCGAGGCAGAAGTATTAATGCTAGTCAATTATACGGCCAACACCCAAATTCCATTATTCAATCTTGAATCATAATCGAGTTGATCTAATACATAGGCCTTAAGACAAGATGTCATACTTTCAATTCTGTTTGGATGTTTGTTCGAATCGATTAGTTGAACGCTTGACTTGATTCGAATGTTATACTTTCAGAAATGTTAAATAAGTAGATAAACAACTTTAAGGGAGTGCTGAGTTGTAAAAACAGAAAATTTAAATGTTGTAAATGAAATAAAATTGTAAAATAAATATTCAAATCGTTCAGATCAGAAAAGAAAAAAAACAAAAAAAAAACAAAAACAAAACAAAAAAAAACATCTCTAAAGCAAAATTAGACTAACTCAATGCAATATTGGTAGGGTGGAAATCAGATTCAGCTTACTGGTAAATGTCATTGCAATTTCTGAAGAGAACCAGGGTTTGATTCTCATCTATGTCCCGAAAAAAAGTCTCCTTCCCCCCCCCCCCCCCCCCCACCCCCAAAAAAAGTTTGGTAAGGTTTGCAAGAAGCTGTTTGTACACCATTTTATTATCGAGATAAATCGATCCGCACCATCGAATTCCCACAACCCAACCTTGACTCAAAAGCAAGACTACAACGCATGTTTGGTACAAAGAAATGCTAAAAATGAAAAGTGTTGTGAATAAAACTGAGAAAAGAAAAGATTGGATTTTCACAATGTGTTTGGTTGTGCAGAGAAAAGATATTGAGAACCTACTTAATTGTCAGCTATGGTGTTTGGTTTGGAGAATAGAACCAAGAAAAGAAAAGATGAAAATGAAATATATATATATATATATATATATATATAGTGGGGAATTCAGAAATTTTGTTCAGTGGGGGACCGTAAGTTTTTTTAAAAGTTAATATTTTTTCACGGGTCCGAAATAATTTTCTATTTTT
The DNA here is from genome assembly GCA_026214975.1 of Gentiana macrophylla. NCBI lineage: Eukaryota > Viridiplantae > Streptophyta > Magnoliopsida > Gentianales > Gentianaceae > Gentiana > Gentiana macrophylla. Next base: position 38,160,371 of record CM047809.1, read on the forward strand.
AGCGAGGTCCGCAGACCCATTTAAGTTAAGGAGCATCGGCCCTCTCTCTCTATATATTTATTATTGACGAACGCGGAACGCATATATAAATATTGATAAAATTAGAGTTGGCCTGGTCATAAAATAGTAGGAAAATTGGAAAAAAAAATAGTGACTTAATTAAAATAAAACAGTAATAACCAATCGACATCAACAAAAACTAGTAATATTCAATCCCCGGTAAATAAATAAATAAATAATAAATAAACAAATTGAGAAAAATGAAGACTTTTATTTTCTCATAAAACATTTCTTTGGATACGGATGAGAATCAAAAACAATGAAAATAATTATTTTTTGAGAAAAGATAGCAAGTTGAGAAAAGAGTCTTTTATATTCTATAATAACCAAACATGTCAAAATTAAGAAAATATTTTCTTTTCTCACATGATTTCTCCGTACCAAACATGCATATAATACCTCTACAAGATTGGCTACATACATAATATAAATTTGGTAGGTAAAGATCATTTTGCCATAACATAATAAACCTAATATGTCGTAAAATGAAGACCTATTTGCATTGAGATCTGAGAGTTGAGGTAAAAAAAAATAAAAATAAAACATCAACTGAAATTCTACATGCATCTATTTTTGGACATATACTCGCAGCCATTTAAGAAACACTTTGAATCTGCACAAAGAAAGAGTACCAACATTGATAAAGCACATTTGGACAAAAAGGCTGGTTGAACCATCTGCAAATAAAATGATTAATTACTTAATTAATTATTTAACTCATTTTTAACACAATTCTATTCTTTATATAGATAACTAACAAGAAAAGAAGCTAAAACTTTATCAAAACAATCTTAGACAAGTGTGCCTAGGGCGTTTTTAGTGGTGGCATCATATTAAACCTACTACTTTTAGGGCACTACGATGACATTCGACCTTTAATTTGACCTTTGAAAAGTCGATTCCAAGGTAGAGATTCGACTTTCTAATGGATGGATGTACCTTTATGATAAGGAGGTGTTTAGTAACACCACAGTAAATACAGTGACATTCGGCTTTTTGAAAGTCAATTCTAAAGTCAAGATTTGACTTTCTAGAGATCGCATGTACGTTTATGATTCTAAAGCGTTTTTAGTGGCACCACATAATGACATTCGACTTTCAGAAAGTGGATTCAAAGGTCAAGATTCGACGACCTCAGACATTCGATCGACCTTCAAAAAGTCGAACCTAAGACTCACCAATGTGGTGCCAGTGCCACAGTAGATGTTGTGTGATGCCACTAAAGACCAGCGCCCTTATGATTTAACCGTTGTAACGATGATTGTACCAAGCGGATGGATGTGATTCATCCAACTCACCCTTATACACCTCTACTATGTGAAAAACAGTAGAAACGGCTAAATCATGTCCATACACTCGATACAACAACGGTTGTTTATAAGTGCCGTGTAGTCGAATAAAATGAATGTTGTGTACTGTAAAGGAAAAGAAGAAAAAAAATCCAGAGAGAGTGACCATTCTGAAACACAATCTTCACAGAATATATGTTTACAACGCAGAAAAATCGGAGCATGCATCTTCTTCTGGCAAATAGCACATAAAATCTCCTGCTGCATTTACCTGTGTCATAGTAAAAATTACCATTTTAGCCCCAGATTGAACTGTCACAATAATCCGGTGTGTATCCGTGTATCTACCTGTTCTTCTGTAGCATAAGATTTGTAGTGGATTTCTTTTCTTGACAGTGCCTTAAAAGCCGACAAAAAAAACCGGACCTGAAACCAATACAGCCAAAAGAACACGTCGAATTTGCATCCGGGCCGGGGTTACTTTAGTAAGAAGAAAGAAACAAGGACAAAAGTGTAAAATCAAACCTTACCTTCTCAACAACAATAGATGTAAAGCTTTAAACGTAAGATACAATCCCGTTGTCAACCACGAAAAGAGGCTCCCGTATTCTTTGTTCAGAAAGAACTTGTACCATACAGGAGATGGTAATAAAGCGCGGTATAGCAACGACGAGTACTCGACTAAAGTCGACAATTGACCCTGAAATAATAACAAAAAGTCCTGTCACGTTTCTACGATAACACAAGCAGGAATATATGTTAATTGTTAAACGATCCAAGTTGCTCATGAGCCAGCTTGATGCTTGGCTTGGCTTGGCTTGGCTTGTGAAATACTCGAACAGTTTGACAAGATTACCAAGCCGATCTCGAGCAACTTTTTTTTCCTACTTGAACAAACTCGAGCCGAGTTCGAGCATTAGTGAGAAGTTGCTCAACTCGGTAAGTAAAGTCTAGAGAAACTATATATATACAAAGTTAAGACGAATACAGTTAACAAGGATGATGAAAACGGGGTGCCAAAAAGGTGGGATTGACTTTGGAGGGAGCATGAATAACGAGAGACAAAAGCCGTCTTTCCGGTACCACCAGTAGATTCCGAACACATGAAGCATAAAGACAATGAAATAACCAACAAGAACAACAATCTTTCTCTCTCCCTGCCAATACACATCACTATATATAGTTAAGGAATAGAATCCCACAAGATATGTCAAAAAAAAAAAAATTACTCTCCCTCGAGATTGCAACGAAGCCGATTAACGAGGGGAAAAAATCATCGAACCTTCAGAGCTGTCTGCTTCTTAAGAATGCCGTTTGACTTGAACATGAAGGCCGTGATCCAGATGGTGCCAAAGAATCCTGTTGATAACAATATCAAGAACAACAAGAAACCGAATATGAAGAGAATGCCCACAACAAGAAAATACAGCTATAACTTAGAGAGCCAAATATGAAAAGAATGCCCACAAAATGATTGTATATATGTGTAAACTAAGCTAAGCTATGCACACATTCTATAGCCATCACAACCTGAAAAACCACGGAAGTCCACCATTATTTCAACATAGGGCATCTAAATTTTGCTATAACAATTCTGTTTTCGGAGTCCCTAACGAAGAATTTCTCATCTGAAACAGCAATACGAACTACGAAGGCACAACAAGAAAATGCAGCTAAGACCAAGAGAACTAAACACCAAAAGAATGCCCACAACATGTTTGTATATATGTCTAAGCTAGCCACACTTGTGTAGCCATCATCACAACCCAGAAAAACGAAGAAATCCCACCATTATTTCAGCAAAACAAAGCTACAAATCAACACAATTCCATAATCAGAATCTAATTTTTTTTTACTACTTTTAACATACCTTGCAAATGCTGTCGAATGAATACAACCATGAGCAACTGTAATATCCCGATTTTTGAAAAAGGGCAATTCGGTCTTTTAGCAAAAATCAGAATATTATGTTATTTTTAATTAAAGGATTTTCGAAAAAAAAAAGAAAAGAAAAAAGGGATAAACAAGGATTTATCTTTTTTTTAGGAAAATAATTAAATAATTAGGTAATTGGGATTATAAAAGGAAACTAATCCTAATTTTAACCTAGTTGTTTTGACAAAAAAAAGAGAGAGGGACGCAGAGAGGAAAAAGGGGCGCAACTTTTGAGAAAAAAAAAGGGAGAAGAGGCTTTCGATTTTCGAGGCTAATCCGTTGTTCTTTTCATCAGACTCATCAAGAGAGAAAGGATCACCGCGAGACGAGGATCGTTTTGATATCAACAATCCCTAGATCAGTTAACGTTTGATTAAGGTAACGTGGTTTTCTTATCGTATGATTAGGGTTTCGTAAAGTGATAGGGCAATTAGCATCATTGTTTTCATGGTTTTAATTCGTTTAAGTCGATGTCGGGTTGAATTTGAGTAGAAAAACGCAGAGCGCAGAAAAACCGTAACGATGTTGAAAAAAAAAAAAAAAAAAAAAATATAATTAGGCTCGGTCGACCGAACCAAGCCTTCCGGTCGACCGAGTGTCATGAAATCTGTATAGATAGATTTTGTGACTGTACTGCTATTTTTTCCCAGTATCGGACAGTAGGTTTGTCTGGACAGGGGCTATTACAGCACTGTTTTTCTTTCCTTTTTATGTGTTTCAAGCTTTATAATAGTGTGTTTAATGCATAACCTTACGTGACAAAGCTCTGAACTAGCTTCTGGTGCGTTTAGTTCCGGCACCACATGGATTCCCTAAAAAGATGAAGTGTGGGACCACTGGAAGCTTCGGATTTGCCTTGTGCTTCGATAAGCTAGGGTTTATCGATGTCTGTGTAATTGCTAGGGCTTGTCCGTGTACAGAGGTCTAAGCACGAGGGTAGGAAGTGTGAGGAGCTTACGAAAACACTTAGGTGGCTAGTTAAACATCTAATCAAACATATGTGCTAGATTAATAAGCTTAAACATCATGCAATGCTTGGTGAGGCATAGTACAATATCGCGATGTGTTCTCTGACCAGACAAAGTAGATTGTACCCACGCCGGTCAATCGATTGGCCAGATAAAGCGTCTGGTGCACTCTGCCGGTCATCACACTATCGGGACTCAGATATTCCCGGGGCTACTAGAGCGAGTCTCTAAGTAGGTTGCACCCAGTTGTCCTAGTACATCCTATTACTAGGCGTAGTGCCCTTGTTATTCATGATGTAACAAACTTGAGCTAAGCTAGATACCTTTGGAACCTCATGTTATGCAATGAACATAATATGATAGTTAGCTAGGGCTAATAACGGAAATGAATTAATAAAAGACGGCGTTGCTTTTATTTCTCTATGAGACCAGAGTTGTACGATCTTCTACGCGTTACTGAGTACTTATGTACTTACCCCGTTACTTTATGTTTGTCTTTCCCTTTCCCCAAAGAAGATGAACAGGTTGTTACGGCTGATGAGTTCTTTGACGAGGATGTGTGAGATGGAACTCTTGAAGACTTAGTTCCTTTAGTTTTGCTTTCTTTCAATAATGTTGTTGATTCAAGTTCAAACAATGTTGTCTTTCTTTTGGATTAGTTCTGGTTGAGTTCTTTTGAGATCTTTTGGGATTTGAATGTTGGATGATTAGTTTTCTTTATTGGATTTAGTTTCACAGCATTGAAAACCGTGCGTTCGATCTTTTGTCTTTTGTTTTTCCCGGGTCGTTTTATCTTCCGTGTCGTTTTAGTTCTGATGTATGACGTAAGGCTTACATATATTATTGAATTTATTTGATAATATATGTGCGAGCGCTTCTTTCGGATAAGGACTCGGTGTGCAGGAGCAGGCGTTACGGTTGGTATCGAGAGACAAAGGTTTTCCTTCTTTGTGTAGGACTTGATATTTCTTTAAGATAAGGTTAGAGCTTTAGTAATCCCTCTTTCTCTTGGCTCTGAGGATGGTGCTTACTAGAGGAGGAGCTAGTTAAGTATAACGCCGAGGCGGATAATACCTGGACAAAACGCAGAGACGGATTTTACCGAGGTTGTGGTTCCGAGAAGGAGGAGGAGTGGACCCGGCTACTCAGAGTTCCTCCGGTCACTCAAGTGAACAACCCTGAGTCATGGTGGAAATCAAGGACCAAGTAATTACATTAGAGGTCGAGTGGAACAAGCGAGGTCCTTCAAGGTTTAGCACCAGCGTGCCGGTTTACATCGACCCCAAGGACCACCACTTGGACCGGGTTGGGACTTTCTAACCCGCCGGCCGATCGCTTTTTCGATTATCCACAGTATCGGCGTTTCCTACGCACCGCCTGAGTTTTACACCGCAACCGGCGGTTCTACCTCCACCGCCACCTAGGTCGGATTCTTTTGTAGCACCTGGCTACACTCATCCCCAACAGAACTATCAGTATCATAATGCCCCACCGGTCGTGCGGCGCCGATGCAAACATCATCAGTTTGGGGGCTATGACAGACCAGTGGATTGGTATGAAAAGATAAAAAGCACGAGGTGTGCGAGTTCTTTGGCAATGTTGAGAGCCAATGGCGGATTTATGGATTCGTGGGTTCGAGAAGGCGTGCGGAAATATGAAAGCTCCAGAATCTGAGTGGACTCATTTAGCAATATCCTTGTTGGCAGGAAATGCAGAGAGTTGGATGGAAGCTTATGAGCAGGTTAATCCGAGGATCACGGAGTGGGCGGTGTTCAAAGATACATTCTACAAGGAATACTTTCCTAGAAACATTTCGAGAATGCAAAGGCTAATGAATTTCGAGTTTGAAACAAGGAGATATACTACGGTGACTCAAGTACTCCCGAAGTTCCATGAGTTGGGCGAGATTCTACCCCGAGATCATGAAAAGTGAAGAGAAAAAGATTGGTAAATTCATGGAAGGATTGTCACACGAGGTGGCGAAGGGCATGCTAGGAGATAGACTCTACGAGCATGGCAAGCGTCATGGATAGAGCTTTGATCTGCGGAGAGATTTGCCGAGTGAAGCAGGCGGTTGTAGTTGGAGATAAGAGGTCTTTCTCAAATTTTCAAGGAAGTAATAGAGAGCACCGCAGCGAGAATGTTAAGAGGACAGGAAATCCGGCCACGAAGAGTTCGGCAAGTGGAGCGCCCGGTGTGTGTGCTAAGTGTAACAAGACACACGAGGAGATTGCATGGTGGTAGCTTGAATTGTTTCCACTGCTGCGGGAAGCGGGACACTACTCGAGGGCGTGTCTAAGAAGCTATCACAGGCAATCAGCGGGAGGCGAAGTAACCGGCGAGGTAGTCGTCCCTACAAGTATGAAACGATTCGTGTTTTGCAGCAGATCACGGGCAGAGGAGTTAGATGACTTTGTGGTGGCAGTACTTTTCGGTGTTTGTGTTTCTTATAAATATTTAATATGATATAAGCGCGCATATGATATTACATATTTATACGTAAATTGATTCACTTTTAGGTACCATAATCATAGATAATCTAGCGATTTTCGGCTCTGTTTGATACCGGAGCTTCAGGAACTTTTGTTTCTTCAAACATAGTTAAGAAGTTAAACCTACCGCTTAAGGAGTTGGAGAGACCCTTGAGTATATCCACCCCTTTGGGCCGAGTCACAGATGTGCTCAAGTCACACCTCGATCGACATTAGAGTTGGGACTTACAAGTGCCAAGCATGCCCACGACGGTGTTGGATTTCTCGAGACTTTGATGTTATCTAGGTATGGGTGGTTGTCTAAGAACCATGTCTATTTGGATTGCAAAGGCAAGAGAGTAATCTTTAAAGTTCAGGAAAATCAGCTAAGACTTTTGAGGTACCGTATACAAGCCTAGCAAGAAGCAGCGTCCGATCATCTCGTGATTAGAGCTTTAAAAGCCTTGAAGCGGGGTTGCCAAGGTTTTGTGGTGTACGCGCTAGATAAGGAAAAGCTCAAACCCGAGTTAGGAGAGACTCGTGTAGCTAAGGACTTTCTGAAGTTTTCCCGGAAGATTTGCCGGGACACATGCACGATAGGGCCATAGAGTTTGAGATCGAGTTGATCGCAGGAGCTTCACCGATAGCTAAAGCACCATCTGAGGATGGCACCGGTGAGTTGAAAGAGTTGAAGATTCGACTTAAGGAGATGTTAGAGAAAAACATCATCCACCAAGTACATCACCGTGGGAGCACCGGTTTTGTTTGTAAAGAAGAAAGATGGGAGTATGCGTTTGTGCATCGACTCTGAGTTAAATAAAGCGGCGGTCAAGAATAAGTATCCTTTACGGAAGGATTGATGATCATTCGATCGATTTGCAAGGTAAGAAGGTGTTCTCTAAGATTGATCTTAGGTCCGGTTATCATCGATTGAAGATCAAGGTGTCGAGATATACCAAGAAAGGCGACCTTGATGACGAGATATGGACATTATGAGTTTTTGGTCATGCCGTTTGGACTCACTAATGCTCCATCGAAATTCATGGATTTGATGCAAAGAGTTTTCATGTCTTATCTCGACAAGTTTGTGATTGTCTTCATAGGCGACATTTTGGTATACTCTAAAGGCGAGGAAGAGCATGAAGAACACCTAAGGATAGTGCTACAAACCTTAAAAGAGAACAAATTTGTATGCCAAGTTTTCCAAGTGCGAGTTTTGGTTGGATCAAGTCAGTTTTTTCTTGGGCATATAGTTACGGAGAAGGTATTAAAGTGGATCCAAACAAAGATAGAAATTTGTCTCTAAGTGGCCTAGACCGACATCGATGAATGAGAGATAAGGAGTTTCTTGGGTCAGCAGGTATTACCGGAAGTTTGTAAAGGATTTCTCGAAGATAGCTACACCTCTTACGAGACTTACTCGGAAGAGCGTCAAGTATGAGTGGGTGATGAATGTGAGGAAGCTTTTTCGGACTGAAAGAAAAGTTGACCACGGCTCTGTGTTGGCGTTACGGAGGTCTTTGATAATTATGATGTTTATACTGGATGCATCGGGTCAAGGTTTGGGTTGTGTTTGATGCGATCAGGAAAGGTGATTGCTTATGCATCTAGGCAGTTAAAGGTGCATGAGAAGAATTACCCCACACACGACCTAGAGTTAGCAGCAGTGGTGTTTGCTCTGAAGCTTTGGAGACACTATTTGTATGGTGTCAAGACAAGGATCTTCACGGATCATAAGAGCCTTAAGTTCTTCTTTACTCAGGAGAACCTGAACAAGAGACAAAGAAGATGGTTAGAGTTCGTGAAGGACTACGACTTGGACATTCGATACCACCGGGTAAGGCGAATGTCGTAGGTGGCGCAACTTAGCCGGAGAGCGGTTAATGCTATCACCACCTTACAAGAAGTTGTGGATCAGTTGGATAGAATGCAGATTGAAGTGGTGGAGCGAAGCATGAAGACCAGTTTATGGCGCCATTGATGGCGAGGTCAGATCTGCTAGATGAAATACGGTTTAAACAAGATAAGGACCCAGTGATGGTAAATTTGAAGCGTGTGGCCCGAGAAAAACCCACAGTGGGTTATCAGTTGGACAAGAGTAGTTATCTTTGGTATGGAGACCGTTTGTGTGTACCAGATGTGGATGGTCTAAGAGAGAAGGTTATGGATGAGGCTCACAAGATTGCTTTTGCGGTTCATCCCGGAGCCACTAAGATGTATAGAGATCTCAAGGAAAGATCTTGGTGGCTGGTATGAAGTTAGGGATCGCAGAGTTCGTGGCGAGATCGCGATACATGTCGAGGGTGAAAGCGAGAACATAAAAGGCCAGGAGGTTTGCTGAAACCTTTGGAGATACCGGAATGGAAATGGGAGAATATCACGATGGATTTCATCACCGGTTTGCCTAAGACGAAGGGCGGTCATGACATGATTTGGGTGATTGTGGATAGACTTACCAAATCAGCCCATTTCTTGCCATGTAAAGTGGACATGCCTATAAAGAAGTTCGCTACTATGTATATCGACAATATAGTGAGGCTTCATGGAGTGCCCTTATCTATTGTATCCGACAGGGATAGTAGATTTATCGATTCGCACGGAAGGGTTTACAGAAAGCTTTTGGAACGAAGACTGATTTGAGCACCGCGTTTCATCCTCAGACGGATGGGCAGTCCGAGAGAACGATTCAGACTCTTGAGGATATGCTTAGAGCTTGTGTTTTGGATGCCGGAGGTTCATGGATAGATTACCTCAACTTAGCGGAGTTTGCTTACAATAACGAGTTACCACGCAAGTTTGGGAATGCCACCTTTTGAGGCCTTGTATGGTAGGAAGTGCAGGACTCCACTTTATTGGGATGAAGTAGGAGAGAAACACATCACGGGGGCGGAGATGGTTCGACAAGCCAAGGAGAAGATCGAGTTGATAAGGAAGAATCAAAGCGACTCAAGACCGTCAAAAGAGTTGGGCCGGCGTTAGAAGAAGACCGCTAGAGTTTGAGGTCGGGGATAGAGTTTACCTTCGAGCGTCTCCAATGAAGGGTGTCAAGAGGTTCGGACAGAAAGGAAAGCTAAGTCCAAGGTACGTAGGACCTTTTGACGTCATTGAAAGAATTGGGAAGTTGGCTTATAGACTACGGTTACCAGAATCGATGTCTAGAGTCCACAATGTTTTTCATGTATCTATGCTTCGGAAATGTCTATCTAAAGTGGGCGTGGAATCTGAGATTGATCCGGAAGTGTTGCAAGATAATCTATCATACGTGGAGAAGCCGATTAAGATTTTGGATAGGAAGGAAAAGATGATAAAGAAGGCGAGTGATCCCGTTAGTGTTAGTGCAATGGAGCAATCATGCCCGATCGGCGGAAGCCACTTGGGAAGTGGAAGCGGACATGTTCGACGAGTTTCGAGTTCCCTCATCTACAGTGCGATCTAGTTTCGAGGACGAAACTCCTCTTAGGGGAGGAATGTAATATCCCGATTTTTGAAAAAGGGCAATTCGGTCTTTTAGCAAAAATCGAGAATATTATGTTATTTTTAATTAAAGGATTTGAAAAAAAAAAGAAAAGAAAAGAAAAAAGGGATAAACAAGGATTTATCTTTTTTTAGGAAAATAATTAAATAATTAGGTAATTGGGATTATAAAAGGAAACTAATCCTAATTTTAACCTAGTTGTTTTGACAAAAAAAAGAGAGGGACGCGAGAGAGAGAAAAAAAGGCGCAACTTTTGAGAAAAAAAAGGAGAAGAGGCTTTCGATTTTTTGAGGCTAATCCGTTGTTCTTTTCATCAGACTCATCAAGAGAGAAAGGATCACCGCGAGGCGAGGATCGTTTTGATATCAACAATCCCTAGATCGATTAACGTTTGATTAAGGTAACGTGGTTTTCTTATCGTATGATTAGGGTTTAAGTAAAGTGATAGGGCAATTAGCATCATTGTTTTCATGGTTTTAATTCGTTTAAGTCGATGTCGGGTTGAATTTGAGTAGAAAAGCGAGCTTGAGAAAAACCGTAACGATGTTGAAAAAAAAAAAAAAAAAAAAAAAAATATAATTAGGCTCGATCGACCAGAACCAAGCCTTCCGGTCGACCGAGTGTCATGAAATCTGTATAGATAGATTTTGTGATCGTGCATTTGCTATTTTTCCCGATGATCGGACGATAGGGTTTATGCGGACGGGGCTATTACAACCTTCGTTTTCTTTCCTTTTATGTGTTTCAAGCTTTATAATAGTGTGTTTAATGCATAACCTTACGTGACAAAGCTCGAACTAGCTTCAGTGCGTTTAGTTCCGGCACCACATGGATTCCCCTAAAAAAGATGAAGTGTGGGACCACTTTGGAAGCTTCGGATTTGCCTTGTGCTTCGATAAGCTAGGGTTTATCGATGTACGTGTAATTGCTAGGGCTTGTCCGTGTCAGAGGTCTAGAAATACGAGGGTAGGAAGTGTGAGGAGCTTACGAAAACACTTAGGTGGCTAGTTAAACATCTAATCAAACATATGTGCTAGATTAATAAGCTTAAACATCATGCAATGCTTGGTGAGGCATAGTACAATATCGCGATGTGTTCTCGACCAGACACAAAGTAGATTGTACCCACGCCGGTCAATCGATTGGCGGATAAAGCGTCACGGTGCACTCTCGCGGTCATCACACTATCGGGACTCGAGATATTCCGGGGCTACTAGAGCGAGTCTACAAGTAGGTTGCACCCATTGTCCTAGTACATCCTATTACTAGGCGTAGTGCCCTTGTTATTCATGATGTAACAAACTTGAGCTAAGCTAGATACCTTTGGAACCTCATGTTATGCAATGAACATAATATGATAGTTAGCTAGGGCTAATAACGGAAATGAATTAATAAAAGACGGCGTTGCTTTTATTTCTCTATGAGACCGAGTTGTGCGATCTTCTACAGCGCATCGAGTACTTATGTACTTACCCGTTACTTTATGTTTGTCTTTCCCTTTCCCAAAGAAGATGAAGCAGGTTATTCTGGTGATGAGTTCTTTGACGAGGATGTGTGAGATGGAACTCTTGAAGACTTAGTTCCTTTAGTTTTGCTTTCTTTCAATAATGTTGTTGATTCAAGTTCAAACAATGTTGTCTTTCTTTTGGATTAGTTCTGGTTGAGTTCTTTTGAGATCTTTTGGGATTTGAATGTTGGATGATTAGTTTTCTTTATTGGATTTAGTTTCACAGCATTGAAAACCGTGCGTTCGATCTTTTGTCTTTTGTTTTTCCCGGGTCGTTTTATCTTCCGTGTCGTTTTAGTTCTGATGTATGACGTAAGGCTTACATATATTATTGAATTTATTTGATAATATATGTGCGAACGCTTCTTTCGGATAAGGACTAATGCGTATCTAACGGGCGTACATAAACAACAAAGAGAATGGCAGAATCCAAGCCCACGATCCCATATTTATTAACTATACCACCACCAAAACAGTGTTAGTACTTGTCTATAAACTTCGTTCAAGTTATAAATGACGATATCAGGACTCCATGAATAAAGCTTAATAAAGGCATCATTTAAAATTGTTAATAGCAAAGGATCCGGAAAAACGGACCTGGCAAGAAATGCCGATTGCCCTAGATACACCAAAAAGAAGTATATAATACCTATACACAATAGAATTATAAGAATTATTACAAATTATTCCCTTAAATCAACCATTATGGTATCAAATAGGAGAAGAGCATTATCAACGAAATTAACAACGAAATCAAATAGGAGAAGAGCATGTTGCAAAGATCGATGTAGGCCCTGCATATAAATGTATCAAGTATGAATGAATCACCAAATTGAAACAGGGGATTAATTATCAGGCAACACTTTGATTATCATCTTCAGACAGACCTTCTATTTCTTGAGCTTCCCCAAGTGGTAACATCTCATATTGTCCATTAAATTCCGACTCAACTTCACTCTCGGCATCATTGCTTCCGGGGTCGACTTCATCCCCCGAGTCATCGTCTGATGACAGGGGAAATCCATTATACAGATGAAGACACATAATCAACATCATTACTGGGTAAACTATTGATGCGATATGCCTTCTGCAGAGAGGGCATGTATTCTCCGATTGACGCCATCGAACAATGCACCTTTCACAGAACCAGTGAAAACAATCCGAGACCAAGACACGAGCTTCAGCTTCAATGTGCTTAAGGCATATGGGACATTCGAGGTCATCTTCCGCTTCCGCCATGTTTCTTGAATCTTGAAATTTAGGGCGTGAAATTTACAGGGTAGAGAAGTTGAAAGAAAGAAAGAATTTGACTGGAAACTATCGGGCAATGCTACAAGAACATCCTCTATGGCACAACATTTAAGCTGACGTGGAGCTCAGGTGGCGTGGGGGCCCAACATTCAAGTTGTAAAAATATTTCATTTTATTTTAATAGAGAAGATAAATGAGTACAAGGCACCGAAAGGGTTAATCTACCGTACACACATATTCCCGCCTTTTTTTAAATTTTTTTTTTAAAGAAACAATCAATTTTATTTATGGATATTTGTTTATAAATACTAGTTTGAGTATTTAATGGATTTACTGACATTAAGAAATCTTATTTGTTTATAAGAACATAAAATGAGAATTAGACAAACCTATACTTTTTTTTTCTTTCTTATTCTTGAAGCTAAATTTTTATTTTATTTTATTTCTCGGCGTGATTTTTGTTTTTAATTTCTGCAAACTTTTTTTTGTTTTCCGGCAGCGGTTTTTTTTCCTTTTTTTTTTTTTTTTTTTTTTTTTTTTTTTTTTTTTTTTTCGGACGTGATTTTTAACGCTAAAGAGACATCGCGGTGTCTCGCATCGCGGCATGTCTCTTCATCACGTTGTCTCGCAACGTGGTGTCTCTACATCAGGGGTGTCTCTGCATCGGGTGGTCACTGCATCGCGGTGTCACTTCATCGCGGTGTCTCTGCATCGTGGTGTCTCTGCAATGCGGTGTCACTTCATCGCGATGTCTGCATCGCGGTGTCACTTCATCACGGTGTCTCAGCATCGCGGTGTCTCTTCATCCCGGTGTCTCTGCATCGCGGTGTCTCTGCATCGTCAAATGTTATAACATCGCGGTGTCACTTCATCGCGGTGTCTCTGCATCGGGGGTGGTCACTGCATCGCGGTTGTTAGTGCATCGCGGTGTCATTCACATTAAGGGTGTAATCGAGCCGAGTCGAGTCGATACTACCTAGGGCTCGATTCGACTAAAAAAGTTTGGGCTCGATGAAGCCATAAAAAGGCATGATCGAACTCGACTCGCTAAGTACTCGATATAGCTTGACTCGGCTCGTAAGGTCGATTATTTTCTTAGAATTCATTTAATTTTTAATAAAATATAACAAGATCGAGTTCGACGCGTTAAAAGTGGTCAATGCATTGCGGTGTCACTGCATCGCGGTTGTTAGTGCATCGCGGTGTCACTTAATCGCAGTGTCTCTGCATCGGGGGTGGTCACTGCATCCGGTGTCTCTGCATCGGGGGTGGTCACTGCATCCCGGTGTCTCTGCATCGTGGGTGGTCACTACTGCTGGATATACAGAAACCCGAATCCGGATCCGATCCATAATTGGATCGTCAGATCTGATTCATAGCACCGATCGAGACGCTCGATCAAGCACAGCGGAAGCTACGAATAAATTCGTATGCGAAAATACCACGATTCGATTCACATAAACAATTAATCTAACTATGAGAAGGTTGAAGATTTACCTTATTTAAGAGGAATAATACATCGATAGAAAGAGAAGCCACAATCTTCCGGATTGTATCTCCTACCGACGACTGGTGGACGTCGATCCTCGCCGTAGAACCTCCTCGAATATGCACAAGAAAAACCCTAGATTTTTCTTCTTTTAATGACTAGAACAAAAAACTAATTTTTCTCTCCTTTATTTCATAAGTGGCGCAATTTCGTGGTTGTTGTTGTGCTAGGAGGAACTCTCTTTATATAGAAAAATAACTAGTCAAGAGAGTTATCTTTTTCACACCATAATTACCTATTCTCATAAGGAAAATATAATTTTGCCATAAAAATAAGAGATAATTCCTAAAAAATCAATCTCTTAATTTCCATTAATTATCCAACAAATAGATAATTAATTAATTACACCTGTGACATAATCTACGGAAATTTCTTTTCCCAAATTTATCACAAAAGTAGGCGCCACTTTTTGCCATTTATTTTAATAGAAAATATCTTTTCTATTTTACATATTATTTATCAAATAAATAATATTGCATATTCATTAAATAGACTAACTATTTAATTTATTCTCGAGGTTCCATAAAACGAGAAAACACTCGCGTTCGTAGGAGCCAACCCGGGGACCATGGACCTATAACCAGCAGCTACAAAAAATTAAATAAAATATTCATCGAACAGAATATTTCTACTCAACTCATTAATTCCGGAATTACGCCACCATAAATCCGAAACTGAACTCTATCGATTATAGATATAACTTATTCTCAAAACGTCGAGTCGAATCGATAAGTGTCCATTGATATAATCATTACATATAAACTAACCCTACATAGACTATCCGTAATGAAGCGGGATTATTTCCGTAAACCCTCTTCAATACATCTTATCCTTATTTACCATTAACCCACTAATGATCAATTAGTTCATAACCAATACGAACTTCCAGGATCGATCAATTTCTAGGATTAACAAACAGGGGGATTGTCTTTCTACTTCCCGCAGGAAGGAATGAATTCCATATCTGTGAGACACACACTTCTCACTCATTCCAGAATAGTGCCGACGTGAAGTGAATCGGACCGCGCCTCTTAGCGATCCTTAACGAACACATCAAACCTTATCCTGAAACAAGTAGGAGTTTGTAATCACTTCAGGATTAAGGTTAATCCATAAATGATCATCTTGTGATTTAATAAGATTTCTTAATCACGGAATTATATGAGAAATGATGATTAAATCGGTCCAGTCCTATATGACTCTCATCATATATAAATGCCCCACTTAGACAACCAATGTCGACGGACCGGATAAGACGGTCACACCGTAAAGTGTTCTAGGCGCATTAATGGTGGTTTAATCAATAGACCCCATACTTTGATTAACTTTACCACGGACAAACATTTCAAGTGTATCACTATAAACTTAATCCTCATGTGTGACACACACTAAGTTATATGGCTACATATGATACGACTTGGGGTTTTCAGCAGTGTATTACATATAAGCACAAAGCAAATAATAAGATGAGAATAAATCTGTCATTTATTAATTATAAAAAGAATTACAGAAATTGTCTTTCGGGCGCTACTTCCCACAACTACAACGCGGTGTCTCTGCATCGGAGGTGACCACTGCATTGAGGTGGTCAATGGATCTGGGGTGGTCAATACATCGCGGTGTCACTTCATCAAGGCGTCTCTGCATCGCGGCGTCTTTGCGTCGGGGGTGTCACGCGCATCACGGTGGTCAAAGCATCGTGGTGGTCACCGTGATCGCGGTGTCTCTACATCGTGATGCTCACCTGGATTGCGTGTCTCTACTTCGCGATGTCTCGCCATTGCGGTGTCTCTGCATCGTGATGTCTCTGCATCGAGGTTGTCAGTGCATCGCGGTGGTCTCTACATCACGGTGTCTCTACATCGCGCTGTCTCTGCCATGCGGTGTCGCTTCATCGCCGTGTCTCGTCATGTGTCGCTTTATCGCAATGTCTCTACATCGTGGTGTCTCTCGCATCTCGGTGGTCAATGAAACGCGGTGGTCACTTTGCATCGCGATGGTCGCTTTGATCGCAGATGGTGAATGCATCGCGGTGGTCACTGCATAGGGATATGGACTTTCCTACGGTTCCAATCTAACCGGCAGTGTACCGGGTCAAATTGTAGTCTAGTCTAGTGAACAAGGTCATCTCCTCAGGGATACGCAACATTAAGTGTGGTTAAACACCAATTAACTATTATTATCTTGATCTAAGTCGCAGTTTTAACATAAAAGTGATAGTTTATGTTACTAATAAAATTACGATTAATGATAAGGGTACTAGCCAAGACAATTTCATTGCACTATAGTCTCTTTTAGTTTCATGGATGTGATCAATCGGCCTATTAAGGTTCTTCAATTGTGTGAAACGGTATACTCCTATTCTAACAATTTCCCCTCATACGAGTGTATGAAATTGTTCTATGTCTCCTCCTTGGTTTAAGAGCCCTAAACCTAATGATTTGACATGATAAAATCACGAGTACAAACTAATTCATTCCCCGGATAAGAAATTGAACTCCGATAACAGTCAACTTTACCTTCCGGTTTTTCTACCTTGTTTTCACACCTAATGTCTCCGTTCGGTATCAATTAATTGTGTGTGTGCCAATATTGGTTAATTACTCCAAAACGAGCTAACAATCAATTTAAGTAGAAAAAGATTCAACATAATTGAATTTTGAAATATATATTACATAATCATCATCCAATAAACTAAAGAGATCAACAAAGTTCAATTACATGCCTTGGCTAGTTACGAGCCTTGGCTAGTTACGAGACTAGCCACTTATTACTACAAATACTAACATATCGAATTTAGCATTCGTGGTAATCAGATTGTCATTACAAAATATAACTAGAATATTACCGATTACGTCCGTAGAGTTATTGTAAGAATAGCTCGCTTCCGTTTCCGGTAATTTCTCGAGTCTCGCACCAAAATCCTAGCTTCTCCTTATCAATTATCATAAATTGACGCCAAAGATTCTAATTACTAATTATGATGAAAAAGTTAGCATCTAATAATATGTTTGGTCGTGAGAGCCTATGTGGTTTGTTGCCTGCAAGAGAAAAAAATTTAAGTGGCGATCCTCCTCTCCCTTTTCCTTTGTGCTTTCTTCTAATATATATAGGATTTAGCCTCTGCATGTAAATAGTGATCGAAAATACTTTGGCTGAGTCTCATCCCGGCGTGCGCCGTAACTCCCCCGGTTTGCGCCGGAATCTTGTTTGTTAGAGCTTTGTCAGACTCATTAAATGCCCATCACTTCGCTAATCTTGACAAAATCCTTGATTTTGTCCGGCGTAGACCGGTGATTCTACCGGTTTGCGCCGGAATCTCTTGTGTCAGGCCCATAAATGCTCAATATCGACTAATATTTGAGGAGATCAATTAGATTTTATAAATCTAATTCTGATTCCCGAGCTTATCTTCACAACCTCAAGACTTTACTGCGTGGTATCTGTACAAACCAAAAACGAGAAAAACCATGGGTTAATATGATAATAAAATCAGGCTGATAAGCCTCAAAATAATTCAAAATAGTGGAATTTTATGATATCTACTATTTTCGGAGATAATTTATATTACTATGATATTTATTATATTTAATATAAAACGTTGCTAAAAACTTAAATAAATGAGATAAAATAGATCAAAATATACTATTTAGTTGACATACATCAACCACTCCCCACTTAGCCTTTGATCGTCCTCGAGCAAAATAAATGATAAATTATAATGACACAAAGGAGACAATGTATTTATCTAGTTTAAGGTTCTAATGCAAAGGTCAGACGCAGATTAGCATCATGATCATATGATGATTTTGTCTTTCTAAGGAGGAAGTATGTGTAAGTATCAAATTAGTTATCAAACATTATTTAAATGAAATTTTACATGCATTACTTACTAGATATAGTTAAAGTTTTTAGAAATACTTTTAATCGCCACTCATTAATATCCGGAATCAAAGACTAAGTCAAGTAGTTGGCAAAGTGTCTTGTAACGTTTAGGCTCAGGGTGTTGGCGAATCGAAAGGATAGAAAGGAAAATCAAAAGAGAAAGAAGCAAGTCGACGCGTCTTACACCTTCAACTCTCGATAAAAATATCTCGATCGGTAACATCCAGTGTATTGTTTAATAAGCTTGCAAAATTGCTTCCAATAACTCTTATTTCACACATATATACAAATGGTTCCTAGTTTACTGGTTGGAACCAATTTATTGCCAAAACAACATTTTTTTATTTTTATTTTACATAAGAGATAATTTTTCTAAATAGCCTCAAAATGATAATGTACCAACCTCAACTCGTGCCATTCTAATGTATCGACTCTTAGTTCCGATGTCGTCGTCGCTATCCATAAGTACATACTAAACTTGCGGGATGCCAATGAAATGTAGACCAAATCAGGCTAAGGTTTGGTTATAATGCGGTTAAATACGATGGCTAGTTTGAGTGGGGTCTTGCCACTCTACAAGGATGAGATGGGAAAAAAAATGGATTTTATGTTTGGGTAAGCTATTTGGCTATGGTCGAGTCAAAGTTATGCCAAAAATCGTCATTCCTAATCCGATTCCAGAATCAAGATTCGTTTTGAAAGAAAGCATTTCTAAAAGTTAACTACAAATGCAATTATGCTTGTCTAATTTCATAAATAAAATATTTGATAATAATTATTTAATTATACGTACTCAAAAATCAAAGATTGACGAATATTATATCATCATAATGCATCGTATTTACTCACTTTATTAAAAACTTATTCTTTCAAATACACTACATCAAGTGTGTCAATTTTATCATGCTTGGAATGCCTAAGGATAATTAAAAACTAAGTGTTTTTCTAATATTTTATGATATTTCCGTTTTATTGACTAACTACGACTCCACTCCCCACTTACGAACTGTCATCAACCCGATGAGAAGCGAGTAACAAAGAAGTAGTTAGAAAATAAGGAGTGATTATTAATTTTTATTACATATACATATATATATATATATATATATATTATTTTTTTAATTTTTTTTATTTTTATGATGAGGCAGAATTAAAATTCTACCACGGCGTAGACCGGCTGAACAACCAGCGGAAACCGAATATTTGCAAAATACGCAGAGAGACTTATTTACAAGCTGGAGCTTAGAATTGTGAGTTCCTAGCTAAGAATTGATAGGGAAGGAACCAAGTTGCATGAGTACGTGATCATTTTATACTTATGTGAATGTAAATTTAAGGATATTCATGCCGATTGTTGCAAGTAGTTATTTATTATTAGATTACTCAATCTTTGAATCGAGTTTTACCGCACAAATTGTAATAACTGAAGAAATTATGTGTACATTGCGTAGATGATTGGTTATGTACACTTAGTGTCGATATTTATCTGCTGATGTATTCCTACCTTCTAGCCATCAAAGCAGAGTAATAAGCTTGAGAATTATCTGTGTTTTGACGAAATGTTAGACACTGGGCTTGTAGTAACATTACCAAAGTAGCTTCGCGCTTGTGGTAATATTCATGCTATTGACTCATCCGTGAGAGAAGACTTCTTGAAATGCATACTTTACTTTTAAAGCAAGTTTCTTTCTTGAGATATGTTAATGCTTGAAAATATGAAAATGTGAAAAAAAAAAATCAACTTTTTAAGAGGCTTCGAGTATTTTTCTCCGTCTCCAAGTCCAAAAACCTTCTAGATAACGCTCTTGCTTATTGCACAATGTCTTTACCATTTGCGAGGCTTACGAAGTGGGAATACTGATGTTGGTAGGTTGAGACTGCGAAGTTAGCATAAACTTTAATCTTGCCACGAATAGATAAAACCAAATGCACATTCACACATCACTTCGATTCATAGCGAGTAGTGAATAATGGACACCTTATGAGCATGAATGGTATGAGTTGACTCGAGTTTCTTGTGTAAGTATGATTTGACCACGGGAAACAATCTTGGGGAGTGACTTATTGATGCTTTGTTTGGGACGATCAAAGTTTAAGTGGGGGGTAGTTGATGACGGTCAAATTATACCCGTAAAAGTCATCAACATTGTCCTTAAATCGAGATTAATAATATATATATTTTATATTAAATCACATGTTTATATTTATTATTTAATGTTATGTGATTTAAATTATATAATTTGGTATTTATCCATTTTTATTATTTAAATATGATTTACTTTGGGATAAATATTTATTTTGTAGATTGAGATAAATTGGAGGATAATTACAAATGGATGAATTAAATCTCAAGATAAATCAAAGAAAATCCAGAGTGCATTGAAGATAAAGATCGGATAAGCACGAAAAGAGGAGTAAGGAAGAGATGGCGCCAAAGAAGGGCGATAAAGGGAGGGGCGCATTTTGCCCTAGAGCTTCCGGATCGACTTGGAATTATCCTAACGCGTTTTCATACTTCTTTTGGATTTAGGAAAATTATTTCTGATTGGTTTAGGCTTATCCTATGCAAATTTTTACTCCTATATATTTGTACATACATTACACATAAAACACACAATACACTTTAGACACATACACACAAGTCGTAATAAAAATCTTGATTTTGCTCAGAGCGCTTTTACAAGTTCAATTATAATGTAAGTTCTTGTATTTATTTGTTCTTTGTTCTTTGTAATTAAGCCCCAATTATTGTTTATCGTTTGAGGTTGTTCGTTCTTCTCCGAACGATGTAGATCTAAGGATACGATATGAGGCAGTGGGGATTCCTTGTCTATAAGGATCCACACGCCCAGATCTGTTATCCGGTGACCTATAGATGACTTTGGTATGATCGACAACCATGTTTTTAGTAGATCTATATAATTACTTTATGAGCTTCTATTTTATCCGATAAGTATAGAGAAACGCTAAGATTTAGGTTTTCGCGCGTCAATCTAGCCACGTCTTTATGGTGTGATTGTCCACCTAGAATTTCTTATCTTAGTAGGTATGGCTACGGCTACGTTGCTCATCTGTTTTAATTAGCGTATTATTAGGAAATACCAATATAGGGCTCCTAGGTCGGCTCATGAATTGATCTTCCGGGACTTTCAAATGAGATCTAGATGCATTACACATTAGGAATTGTGCACACTAGTTATCGTAAATCGTAGATTAACATGAGAGACCGTGCATGTAATTGTTAATGGGACAGAGATCGATGCGATCGTCTAGGAAGTACGCCTAACCACAGGAATGTTGCCTAGGTGAGGAATACGGTTAATATCGGCATCCCTAGTTTTGTAAGCGTGCAAGTCATATGAGATGGAGGCCTAAAAAGTGAAGTCACGTGATGTAGCATAGTGATCTAGATGGCCTACCCGGAGCTAGATCTAGTTTAAGGGATGACTCCCGTAGCCAATATAAAAGAAATACGAATCGGGTTAATAGTTAGTGAGTCTAGCTTAATTATATAGATTCTCTAGATCCAAACGATAACATAATAATTGGGGAGGTTAATTACGTGTCTTTATTTGTGTTGTGTCGAGTCGTGTCATTTATCTTTTCTTGTCTCTTGTTGGTCGTAGACCGCCTTTGTGTCCTTGACATGAATAATTAGTTGTTTGTATATAAATGATCCACAATTGGTTCCTCGTGGGATCGACCTTGATTCGCTTATATTTATACTACGATGGACTCAGTCCTCTTGCTAGTATTGGTTTATGGTGGTCAAGTATTTTATTATCACTTGATCTACGTCATCGTGGAATTTGTCTCACGACTATAAAGGTTATAGTGGTAAATTAATATGGTGGTTTTTATTTATTATGAATAAACTAAATACAAGATATTAATTATGTTGATTAATTAAATATGTATATTGATACATATATTTTGAAATATGTATATATATGATATACATGTATTTTACAAATTAATTAATCATAGTATTATATTAATTAAAGAAAATCTCAATTCCCAAATTTAGTGGGGAAGGGACGCCATTTACAAGTGTATATGATACATTTGGATTATGAAATTTAATTAATAAGATTACCATAATATTAATTTGAAAAAATAGATTTATGGTAATAAGATAAATATAGTCAATATAAGATATTGACAATATATTGGAAATATTTAATATAAGATATTGAATATTAATGAGATAAATCAATCAAAGGTATTTTCCTTATTTTATTAGGAAAATATTTTCTTTCTCCCCAATCTACTAGGAAGCTAATCCCAATCGAGTTGGGATAGCAAAAGGCTCACCATACTCTATTTAAAGGAGGGGTTGGCTAGCTCTTTTGCACATCACAATTCCAAGAGCTAATAGTTTTTGTGAAAAATAGAGAGCTTCTTTAGAGAGAGATTTTAGAGAGATAAAAAGTTGGTCTAGCAACCGAGAATTTCTCGGTAGCAATCCATGATGGGATTCGGTTGGTCGTTCGTGTGAATCACCGGTAGAGGCCGAACGCTTGGGCGGCTTCGTGCAGAAACTACAACCGTAGACAAAGCGTTGATCCAATTGGATCAACCAAGGTATTCTTTTGTCTACTTCTTTTATGCTTGTAGCTTAAAAGAAATCGATCTTGGGTAAAAGGAAATCAAAATTTTGAATTCCGCTGCGTTCCCGCGTTGATTTCCTAACAAAGCGAATTTTCTGGAATCAACAAAGGACAACAACGAAACCATACAGATAACAGACATATCACTCATACAGCCAGACACAAAGGTACAGAACAAAGAAAAACATAATAAACAACTTAGGCATACATATGCATATTTACATTGGTGCTACCTAATATCTAACTCATTCAATGTCAGAATGTCCACATCAAGGCCTCGATGTCCATTCTAGATATACTCTAGAAAGTGTACTACTCCATATACCCAAAATGCTCTCAGCTAATAGAAGCACAGGGGAATTAGGGGTTCCACTGCAACACATGTAACACTGAACAAATCGATGTCCCACGGTACCTCTACAATTACATATGCTACTTTCAATTTATTTACCATGTATGCAAATTGCAACCTAAGTTAAAACATCATGACAACCACAGCTGCAAGGTTATTGTGGAACTTGAAGACATTACTGGAAATATAATAGCAACATTGTTTGACAAGTGTGCATAAAAACTCATAGAACAGACTGCTAACGAGTTGCACGAAATGGATCCCCAGGTAAGCAATTATGCACCCAACTATTCTGTCTTTCTAATAAAGGTAGGCATGTTAATGACTTCTCTTACACAAATATTGAAGGGAATGAAAAATCTGCTGGCCAAGACTGACAAGGGGCTGAGGTCGAAAAAATTAATCATGGAAATTAGAGCCTCAAACCAAAAATACATGGACAGGAAAACGAGGTACACAATTCAAGAGTGGATAGAAGCATGATTGATCCAACATCGACATCTGAGAAAAATGACAGCAGGAAAGAATTTGGGGGCACTCCAGGTAACAAATGCCGCATTCATACTATCAACCATCATTTTAATATGATAAATGACAATGATATGCTACATTGTCTTTGCTTTTTATAGACAAAGAGGAGGGAAACAAAGCGAGGACAGTGCTACAAGAAACACCTGAGCCTGAAACACCCGAGCCTGACTGCTCTAAGAAGAAGAAAAGACCATGCGATGCCATAGAGTCCAGCTCAATGAAGAAGGTGAAGCTGGAATTCCCTGAAAATGCGTGACCAATGCAGCAGCGTAATTCAGGATAGGCTTGCCAGCCCAATGATAAACTTTTGCTACATAACTGCAGCCTTAAGTATGTTTTACCCAACCTCCATTTTGCAATATGGATAAGTATCATGCCATTCAATGGCACCATGTAAATTAAGCAGCTCAAACTGACAACAAGCGCGCCATGGCTAGCTCCCTTTTGTACAACTTTAGGTCGGGCTGATATATATATATATATAAGCAGAAAGGATAATATCTAGGTCAATAGGGTTTTTGGTCTAAATTAACTTCCGCAAGGCTGAAAAAAGTATGCTGAGGTTTTTGGCTCTAAAATTACTTCAGCAAGGTGGAAGAAAGGCTGCATAGGTATGTACTGACATATATAAACACTTTTGAAGTGTACATTAAAGCTAAAACAACCAGCTTAGCAACCATCTTGAATTTCATTTTGTCACCTACGTAACGTAATTAAAACAACCGCTCTACATACATTGCATCACAAAAAAACCAGCCTAACTGACAACCTCGTAAAATTTAAAAAAGACAGGCCCACGTGCATCGCACGCGATACGCCGCCTAGTAGTAATTACGATTATTTGGGAATGTTTCGTAGTACTTTTGGTTTGTTGTTTCCCCTTTTCTTCCCCTCCCCTCGCCTTTTATTTCCCTTTTCAGTGTATGGGCCATCCATTTTTTCTTCTTCTCATTTACTCCTTATCTATCCTTATGAATGTTAAACGACGCCGTTTGGGCTTCTAACAGATCATCCTCTGGGCTTTCTACGTGGCTGCTGTAAATGTGTGTTGTAGACTTCCTACTTGCCTCTGGTCCGGATACGTGGGTTGCTGCCGTTCCTCCTCCTTTTGATCTCTCTGGTCGTCGTCTTCCTCGTGGCGCCTAGGGGCACTAGTAGCAGAAGCTCTATATGGTGCCCTATCCCTAAAATGAAGATAAAAAATAGAGTTTATCCCAAAATAGCTTCCACAGCAGAGTTCCTAAACATATTTAATTATTAAAATTTATAGGGATAGGGATATAGATGCTGCTGGAGAGAAATAATAAATATTTAATGTGTATGAATAGGGTTGTTAGGTAGAATATGTATTATTTAATATTATTTGAAATGTTATAGGAATAAGTATAGGGATGCTGTGGAGGTTTTTGAATTGAGATGTTGTAAAATAGGGATATGTATTATTTTATATTATTTTAGGGATAAAATTTGGGGCCTCTCATAAGAGTGCCCTAAGGCAATGGTGAATTTCTCAAGATGACAGATCACCACTTCTTCCTCAGTGATATACATTAAAACCTCTATAAATTAATACTCTTTAAATTAATAACCTCTCTAAAATAATATTTTTCTCCGGTCCCGACTTGGGCAGTTCAAAAAATGACTAATTTCGATAAGATAATAAGATAATAATTTTTAGAAAATCCCTGTATAGATATACAGTCCCAATAATATCATAAATTAATAATTCTCCATAATCACAAAAATATATATGTTACAATTTTGTAAAATATGATTCTATTGTTGTCTGTTTTTTCTTAAAGTTTAAATCTCAAGTAAGGATACTTTTATTCAACCCCAGAGCTTTCGAGATAAGCAGTCCAGGTGCAGCGCGAGCTAAGACTCCAACGCAAAAGGAGGATCGAAGCTATACTGCTTAGACTATCACTTAATAATGCCAACCAACCCGGAAGCTCATCTCTAATCTTTCTTATTGCATCCAAAAGTTCGGGTTGGTATGGTTGTTTCTTTTTTTTATTTTTTATTTTATCCTGTTTATATACACGGTAGTACATGCTATCACTATTATACACTGATTATTTTTGTTGTAAAAATACAATGAATCAAATTAATGTATGTACACTGAATCTTGTATGTACTGTACATTGAATTTGTAACTAATTATATACATTGAATTAAGTATAATACATAAATTAGTACAGTTCATTCTATTTAAATTTATATAATTAAAATTTAATTTTGTTTGATATAAAAAACTCTCTATAAATTAATAATTATTAATTTATCGATAAATTAATACCTCTCTAAATTAATAAAATCTTCCGGTCCCAACTATATTAATTTATGGGAGAATTGGCTATATAGCCTTTTTTCAACAAATTCTTGGCTGTGTTTTTTTCCGTTTTTTTTACCGCGATTTTCTCCATTTTTTTTCACAAATGTGCACGATCTTAAGGTCCTCAAATCCCTATAGGGTTCCCCTTCCCAATTAGGGTTTAGTTTGGTTCAAAAACACCTAAAACGCGAAGATTTAGAGGCTTCAAAAAACTTGTTTACACCATTTCGAACAAAAAGACTATATCCCCAAGATTACACAAACACCCTTTTTAACCTTAAGCCCCTTTATTTATAGAGGTTTTAGTGTACGTAGTTCAATAAAAATCCGTCGATGAATCAGGTTTCCCTCTTTTCTCCCTTGATTGATTATGATTCTATTGAATTCCATCTTCTTGCTCGTTTTATTTGTTATCAGTGTAGTAAATTCTGCGATTGGATTCCTCTTTGTTACGGCTTTTACGGATAAAAGAAAGAGCTTTAATTCCAAATTGGGTTGATTTATGTGCTTTTCAGTACAAATCTCTTCCAGGAATACCAATTGTAGTGTGTGTGTGCAGCTTTCTCTACTTATATAAATGAATGCGCGAGCAGGGACGAAAAAGCAAAAGAACAGTCTTCTTGCTTTTGCAGTGTGCATAAGTCTGTGTTTTGTACCTTCTGTATTTTGTGAATTGCTTCACTCATGGTGCTGCTGAATTATGCAGATTAGGTTTCATAAGTTAACATGTTCCCTCAATAAATTACTGGACCTGTTTAAAAGAGGAAACTGAAGCTGCTTATTGCCCTTCACCTCTATATATGTGAAAAAGCATCATCCAACAGAGACAAAGCCAATTTTTCTAGGATGCTGGGAAGGGGGGCTATGCTGCACTTTTTGATCCAATTGTATAGGAATATGCTCAAGTCTGCATGTAATAAAACATACAAAAATACTTTTTTTACTGCATCATTACAACATGGGCTTGTCTATGCTTCATTCAGAGTGTAGGCTGTATGGATCTTTTTGTAGGATTGTTGTTTATTGAAGGTTTCAAAATAATGTTCATAATGTAGTCAGTATTCATCTTCAACCATGAATTCGTATTCTTAGTTTTCAAGTACTCTGGAAAATTTTCAAACTTTATGCTATTGAAGAGGTTTAAAGTGAGGATGTGGGTTTTTCAGGTGAAGATGCATTACACCCGACCGTCAGATTTGCGTCACGTGGACAAGAAAACAAAACAATTTTGTTTTTATATACACATGGCGCACAGCTCGGAAGCACCCACCCTTCATCTTCATAATCGAGGGCAACAACCATGCATCGCACGGTAAGCTGCCATTAGTCTTGTGAACTACTCGGTTATTGTATTTTAAATTTTTGAAATCGTCTCGGTTAATTATTCGAGTAGCTTGACTCGAGTTTGAACTCGAAAAAATGATGTATAGTACAGACTCCCCGGTAACGTGTCCCGCATTCGATACACATCGGTTACTCAAGATAAACACCTAAGGATAAATTTGTGATTTTCAAAATGTTGGATATGGGATTCGTATATGCGTAACTTGCATATCGGCTAATAACTATGATGGACACGTACTACTGCATCGCAACGTATCTCGTATCCGACGTCGATAGGCACCGGATACCAGATATTTCATATATGAATATTCGTATATGCTTATAAAGGTATTGTGACGTGTTCCATATCTGATATGTATCCGATACCGACATCAGAACACCCCGAACCAAACTTAAGTTCCGCCCGAATTTACTCCTGAAACCGAACCCGATACTCTGTTTCTACATAAGATAATATTAGTAATTCATTAAATTAAAAGATAAATCGGTATTAACTATTAAGGTATTAAGTGGGGTAAGTTTTTGAGTTTTGAGGACATGCCTCATCGGTGGGCCGGTGCTCTTGTACCATGTAACGGTGGTCAGTAAACTTTCAGCAACCGTAACAGTAATGAAGAGCTACATTGCTACATTTCTGATACCAGTTATAACAAGCTACATTGCTCTTATGAAACCTGAAAATGATCTTTGACATCATCATATGAAGTCTTCTCATTGAGTCTCCATATGGTGTCCCCTAATGTTTCATCTGAAGACTTTCACCCTTTATCCTATTCATTTTTCATTTACATTTTCAGCACAAAGTGTCATGTGTCATCCAATCAGTAGTGAAGGTAACATGTTCCAACCAATAATATATTCGACATGTGGTAAAAATGGACTGAAAAAAGATTTAAAAAATTATGGATAAGGAGTATAAAAGTGCCAAAATGAGACATTACATTAGGGATAGAAGTGAAAACCCGCGAAACAAAATAGGACAAAGTGTTTTTATCCCATGGAAAAAACACTAGACCGCACACATCCTTGTCAATTTCTGATGTAGAATGCGGAAAGAAATATTATGGCCCAAAACTTTTATTATTACCGCCCTTCGTCATGGTCTCCGGTATTCGATGCAATCTTCTACTTCCAATTCAATTGGGTCGTCATCTATTTCTGTGCCTCTGCAATTCTCAGGATAAAATCCATAATATCGGACACATCTTCACCCTCCCCGGTGTACATGTGATCCTTGATGTTGAATTGTTGTACAATTTCCGTCACGCTTCTTCCTTCCCATGTCTGATCCCTTCCACCTTACTGTCATTTTGATATAACATATATGTTATGAAAGTGTATCGTGCATGGAGTGATTTACGGAACAGATCCGTAATTATCGAAAGTAATTGCGGAATAACAAAACAGAAAATAAAGAACTCGAAAATAAAATTCGTTTGATTGAATATATCTAATAAAAGAACTTTTACAATATAGATTTGACCCGAAACGATAATAAGAAAATAAAAGTACAATGCATAAAATAAAAGATTATCGAAATTAATTGCGGAATAACAAAATAGAAAATAAAGAACACGAAAATAAATTTTTTTTTTTTTTTTGAGGGAAAAATTAGTTTTATTGAATATATATAATAAAAGAACTATTACGGTATAGATTTGACTCGAAATAATAATAAGAAAATAAAAGTATAATGCATAAAATAAAAGACTATAGATCAAACCGAGGTGTGTAAGTTCGTCTTTCCTTAAGCCAAATTGCTCCGGTATGGTGCCCACGAAAGTAGCAACCGTCTCCCAAGCTACAATGGCTTCACGTCTCGGATTTAGACTTACTTCAAACGGCTTCACGTCTCGGATTTAGAGGCACTTCGAAAATCCAACCTCTGGTGAATTTACAGAGTGTTCCGACATCTCTTCGACTCAATAACT
This sequence comes from Gentiana macrophylla, assembly GCA_026214975.1. Classification (NCBI taxonomy): domain Eukaryota; kingdom Viridiplantae; phylum Streptophyta; class Magnoliopsida; order Gentianales; family Gentianaceae; genus Gentiana; species Gentiana macrophylla. The sequence continues at coordinate 38,189,864 of CM047809.1, forward strand.
AAACTATATGTGAGAGACTCTTTGTAGTAGAAGACACAAAAGAAAATTCGATGCTCTAACCTTCATGTATGGGGTTCTTCATCCCCATGTGCTTCTTTATATAATGGAGAGAATGTGTCAATGCTCAATTCTGATTGGCTGGGCGACATCATTAAATCGACCAACTTTTCTCTCAAGAAACGTTAACAGGCCGACTGGAATTAAGCTTGGCCGACTTAATCCTTAACTTTGATTGGTCGGATCACATGTTGTCCGAATTCTGATTTGTTGGATGACACAATCACATGCCACGTGTTAAAAATTAATTTTTAGTTAACTTCATAAAGAAATTTTGTCCAAAATAGCAACAACCAAAACCGACCAATTTTTAGTTAATGCCATGCTGAACGGACGGCGTATCTGAAATTTGCGCTAAAATTGACTATTTCAACAAATGTATCAAGCTTCCATTTCTTGGGATTTGTCTTATATGTCCAACAATATATTTGTCATGATTACAGCCTCGCCCCCCATTTCATGGGATTTGGCTTATATCTCCAACAATATAATTTGAAGCGCTCGAAATTAGTTTGAATTTAAAAAATCGAATTGAGTCAAATCTTTTTCCCAAATCGAGTATGAGTAGCCCAAATCACTCACACCTCTCTATACACATCAAAAGACAACAATTAAACTTACAAGTATCTCAACGGATTCATAATAAATATAAAACAGAAAAAACAAACAAACAAACAAACTTTAGATGTGATAACGGAGTATTCTAAACCAAGACATTGCCTCCACAAAAACCGTGACAAGCAAATAACCTTCCCTACGCGACGCCTCCTACTACTTCAAAAGCTAAAATATATTCTATTTTGTTAGAGATAACGACGGAATTTTTAAGACAATTATGTTTGCATTTGAATAATGATAGAGTTGTTAGTATATATTTTTTGATTTAGATAGATATCTATTTATAATAAGATAGTCTATAAATATTGTATTCCTTTCATTATTATTATCAATACAATACAATATCTTTTCTATTTCTCTATTATAATTCTACAAAGCTATATCCAACATGAAAAAAGTTTATGCGAAAAATCCGGAGCAACGTATATATACTCATTTTTGCTTCATCAATTTTTGTAATCCACCTCTACCACCGCCACCAATCTGTTTCAGCAAACCACCCATACCACCACCACCACCACCACCACAACTGATCTGTTTCATCATGTCTGGAAGGATATCGTTCATTTGTGCATTCATCATGTTTCGCGTGAAAGCGCTTATCTCTCTTCCTTTCTTTGCGATTAATTTCATCTTATCCTTCATCTTACTCATAATCTTTGCTTGGCGTTTGTACTCGTCTAACATTTCCTTTACTTCACTTACTTCCCGACCCGACCCTCTTGCTATACGTAGTATCCGTGATTCATTCATCAACTTTGCATTGTTACTATCCAGCTCTATAAACACGCCACACAAAAAAAAAAAAAAATTGATTTAGTACACTCGAATTGGGACATCAAACCGAAAACACGAGTGTCATAAACGTACCTTGCTTAGTCATTGAATCCATCATCAACTTGTAGCGTTTAACTTTGACTGGATCATGGCCTTTCGACATCAGCTCTGAACTAAACCCGGGTAGCATCGAAAAAACCTACCAATATCGTAATACTACAAGTAAAGATATTGATAAACATTAAAAAATAATAAAGCAAATACAGATTCAGAGCAACAGTACAAATACTTATATAAACCAAAGTCAAATGATACACATATACATTTTATTGTATGTTTGTAATCTGACTCATATAGTTGTCAAAATCACATGTATTAACGTACATCATACAAGAGGCAAACCTGGTCAATCGAACCCGTATTGAGCATATTGAACATGTTCTGATATTTCCTCAATGTAAAATCCCCTTGTGTGAACGTATCAGCAAGTTCGAGTCGTTGATCTTCCGGAACTGTTTCCTGAAATTTGTCCATCAAACGGAGAAATCACCCATGCCTGAAGATTGCAAATGAAATTTTAATTGAAAAAACAATATAAAAACAGTATATACATACTTAAAAGTGGGGTTTCAAATTTGTATTGAAAACAATATATGAAACTGCAAACCTAAAAGGCGGCTGACAAATGGTTTAACATCAAAAGCTTCAAACTCGTTCATGTGTTCACCCGTCCCGATAAATATGACAGGGCTTCTTGTAGCTGCAACACTGTAGTATAAACAGTAGGTTACATGGATTTAATCTAGGAAAGAAGTCGCTAAAATTGCAAAATTAGTTCGCGTTTTAGTCTTGTTTTTGCCCCGAGTACAAAATTGGTGCCGGCTGATGTGACAAAATTCAGACCGCATTTGGCTGATGTCTCTTCGAAATTGAGCAGGAAAAAAACGATTTTGGGACGAAAATTGCAAAATTCGTTACGTAACTTAGTAGACCAAAAAGGACGCAATACATGAATTAATTCAAGTTACAACACGAATTTTTGCAAATTCCCCCTTATATTTTGTAATTTTCTCGTCAAAGTTGCTTTTTCCCAAATTCAGCACCGGGGGACTAAACTTGTAAATCGGAGCAAAACAGAACTAAAACGCAAAGTAGACTAGGTTAAATGACTAATTTAGTCAAAATCGATCTATAAAAGGAGTTTAAATCTATATTTTGACTTACGCGCTCAGGGCACCACCTCCTTTCGCATGACCGTCCATCTTTGTGACAATCACCGCTCCAACTGCAACACTTTGCTTGAATGCCTGAGCTTGATCGAAAGCTGCCTGCCCGATACTGCTATCCATGACAAATATAATAAGATCCGGTTTCTGGTACACGGTCCAATAACAAAAAGAGCGTTAAAAATACTCGTAATTGAAGGGATTATTAAAGTTTTTATAGAGAAGAATATATATATATATATACCGTCGCTTCATAAAGTTGGCGCATCTCTTCAAAAAGCGAAGCTTCCTGCTTGTGACGACCACTAGTATCGATTATTATAAGGTCGTTGTTCTCCTTTTTAAATATTTCGACTCCTTCAACTGCGATTTTAACTGGATCCGACTCCTTGTAACTGTCGAAAAGAGAATTGTACATATATATACGTGCCGTTTTCTAATCTAATATATATATGTAAAGAAATACCTTCCGTAGAAAGGGATTCTAGCTTTGGTGGCATTCTGTTTCAACTGATCTAAAGCACCGGCCCGGTACGTATCAGCACATACCAGAGCAGGTTTCCAACCCTTCTTCTGATAGTAGTATGCATATTTCGTACACGTAGTTGTTTTACCCGAACCTGTAGTCAACACACGCGCAAAAGCGAAAATTTACGAATAAAATACATAATAACTTCCACAGCAATGACTACCAAGTAGTCGAATTTACACTAACAACCGAAGAAATTATCAGAGTTATAGAGCATCACTATACAGACCTTGCAAGCCCACAAACATCACGATATTCGCCCTCCCTTTCTTTGGAGTAAAGGAAGGCTTCCCGGGATCCAATATCTTGCATAGCTCATTGAATATTGCCTATAAAAAACTAAAAAATTTAAGGAGCCGGGCATGAAGTTTGAAAAACAACTATGTTTTTTTTTAGCAACAAAAAACAACTATGTTTAAAAATTGTTAAATTAATTCGTAACCAACATAATAATATTAGAGCACGAAGGAGTATCTAGCTAGTACTCACCCGTATCACAAATTTCAAATATTTATTCATTTATCGAATATTTATTTATCGAGATTATACGGTATATATTGATTTATTTATTATTATTTTTGTTTTTGTTTCGTAACTATACTTTTCGTTGCAATTTTAATTTTTGAATGGACACATAACGTGTAGAGTTTAACCATACACATGTGCCACGTGACACGTTTAATATTGGTTGACAAAATATTTAAAATACGATCTATTTTTTTTTTTTCTTTTTTGGTCTTTTTAATTATTGGTACTTTTTTTCTCAACAAAAAAAATTATTGGTATTTTTGTCCCCTGATTATATACTTTTTCTTTTTCTTACACATTTAGATACTCAATTAATGTGTCAACTATATATATATATATATATATATATATATATATATATATATATATATATATATATATAGTTGGATTTGCTCTCACACATACCATACTATCCACGCTATCGCACATACTACTAAAATAGTAAGATCGATCACTATTTTAACAAGACCTGCTATTATTTCAAACAAGAACTACAAATCTGAGTGAGTTATGCTTCTAAGATTACCTAATAGCAGATTTCCGCTTCATTAACCAGTGCAAGACTTAAACAATAGCGGGTGCACTCAAATAAAGTGATCGACGCACTATTTTAGTAGTATGTCTGTAGTGGCGTGGATCAATAGGTATGATATTTAACTCATTTTATATATATATATATATATATATATTAATAGGAAAGATATGTGCTGGTATTGAGAAGAAAAAGAAGTTAATGGACTATAAGTGTAATTTAATTTATCCAACTAATTACTTCACAGTTTGGACTATGCTGCTAGGTATACTAATAATAATAATCTTCAAATTAAAGGCTGAATTGAAACTATATCTGAATCAACTACCATACCCAACCCTTAATCGAAAACAAAGCGTTTGACATGTGCCCTTAACTTTCTTCACTGAAGGTTTGCATTTAAGCGTACCATAACCTATTTAGTTGTTAGTGTTTGCAGTCCGATTAGTTTTTGGGTTAAAGGGTTCGGTTTCCGAGATCGATCGTTATAATAATAATAATCAAGAATTCAAAAAAAAAAAAAAAAAAAAAATCAAAATAAAAGTTTAAAAAACAGTAAAACAAGTGAACTCACTCACCTGTTGTATCATCTTGCGTTTATCGTGGCCGGCAGCGAGTTGATCCAAATCGACAATGTTCTTGATATTATTCTGCAACTCCATAATCAGCTTAATGTTGACATCAGCTCGAAGTAGAGCTCTGGTAATCTCATTCAGGCACTCCGTTAAAGCCTTATGATCGATAATCGTTGCATTTTTCATCTGCTGAATCGCGCGCGTAATGCTCCTACCCAACTCTGCCAACACCATCTTTGATTAGATTCAGGAATTAATTAAGGAATTATTAATCTCTTGAAGAAAAGTAAAGGTTTCAGAATTTGGAGGCGACTAAAAAGAAAAGAATGGCATATCGACTCTATGTAGAGAAGAGATTGTTATTTATAGCCTTCTATTAGCAAAGTAGATAAGCTTCAAGATTAAAAAGATATATACACTTCATGTAGATAAGCTTCAAGATTATTAGCAAAGTAGATAAGCTTCCAAAGGGTTGTTAACTCGGTTAATGGCGGTGGGCCTATTGGACGGTGTATTTTTGTAATTCTTGAAGATATCTAGGCTTTGATAGACACATGCAGAGGCCTACCTGTTAGTTTCGTTAACCGAGGAAAAAATTCAACGAGTCATAAGTTAGCCCGTTTTACTAAGAGTCCTAAAAGAGAGTTTCATTAGACCTCTTCTTTTCCAACTTAGCTTCTTCAAGCCGGTTCTGATGATGTAATTTAATTGTAGTGTTAATGAAAAGTTTTCTTTGTGCGTAAAATAGAAATTCAAATCCTGAAAAAAAGTGTTGTTTTAAATTAGAAAATTATAAATAATGCAAGCATATGGGCTTTTTCTTCAAAACCTTTTTTAAGTGGATCTTTTTATTTACATAGCCTTCAAAGGGCAATCATGTCAACATCTTTACAAGAGGTATGATCCAAAGGAACAGAAAACAAAGGATCCTATAGCACTTAGGCTACTCGATACACCAAGCTAGACGGATATTCTTGGCACGCTCCACAACTTTAGATAAAAAGACATATGCTGGTGGCCGCTCCTCCTCTTGTTTGTGTGTGATCTTGTTCCGCCACAACCATATCCCGTAGATTGTTTCTGCCCAAACATACTTCCACTTCCTATCGGCTCCTTGGCCTAAATTCAGGTTCAGCCATTCCCCTTCAGAAGGTGCCCCAAAGAATTGGCTTCTTCTGTCTTCCGAGACACAAATATCCCACATGTTCTTCGCCCATGTAGACTAGTTTCCCCATCTTCCTCGCACAAGGTACAATACGGGTCATCCACAATATGCCGTGAAAATAAAAAAGCTGTTTACCGGTAGAGCTTTATGGGCTAGTGTCCGTAGAAGAAAGCTACTCCTGGTCGGTCTTTTGAGTTCCCAATTTTATTCCAAAGTAGATTTTCTCCTTATGGATTCTCAGATTTGCTTTCGCTGTGCATAGCCAGATGCAAATGTATATTGACCTTTAGTCTCGCTTCTTCCAAATTACCCCGCTGCTTTTGAAAGCTCAAAACCGGCTCGCAAATAAGAAAAGGCCTTGTAGATCCTCTCCACGTAGGGGAACAACTCGCTTTCCCGTAGTAATTAATTCTTTATATTTATGTGCCATTACTTTCTCCTATAGCCCATCCTTCCGGTTTATGAGATCCCAAAGCGAGCTTCCCAGAAAGCAACATTCATTCGTTGCATGTTTTGGAATCCGAGGCCCCCTTCCTGTTTAGTTTCACAAAACTTCGCCCAGGCCACTGTGTGTAGCTTTCCGCCTGTATTGTCATCACCCTAAAAGAACTGCCTGTAAGTTTTCTCCACACAAGTCGTAGGTAGTAGAGTGGTTTGCATCACATAGTATGGTTTGCGTGGCCAGGAGCGCTTAATCAGACACATTTTCCGGCCTTGGATAAAACTTTTGACTTCCAAGCATTCAGCTTATTTTTCATCTTGTCTTCCAGAAATTTGAAATGAGACACTCTCATTCTCCCATGAACAAGCCGCACCCCCAGATATTTTTCCTAGATCAGTAGTATAGGACATATCAGTTTCTGAGAAATTTCCGAGATAATCATGCTGCCCACATTTTTACTAGTATAGAATATGGACTTTGCTGTACTAATTTTTTGTCCTGAGCATCGGCAAAAATTCAGTAACACTTATTCGATAACCTGGGCCCGTTGAGCAGTAGCTTCACCAAAAAGAATAAGGTCATTTGCAAAGAAAATGTGAGATATAGGGGGCCACCTCTAGATAGTTTCACTGGTTTCCATTTCCTCTCATTCACAGCCATGTTAATTTGAGCACTCAAGACCTCCATGCAAAGCACAAACAGATAGGATGCTATGGGGTCCCCTCGTCTCAGGCCACGGTTAGGACTAAAAGTCCCTAGTTTGTCTCCATTCAAAAGCACATAGAGCTTTGTTGATGTGATACAATACATGAGCAGTTTCTGGAAATGAGTAGATAGACCTATAGATTTAATCACGTTTTGAAGAAAGTCCCGGTGACACGGTCATATGCTTTCAAGATCCACTTTATTTGCCATGTAGCCTTTTCCCCTTCTTTCTATTAGTGAACGAATAGACGACTTCTTGGTGAGCACAATGTTAGCAGAGCTGCCCCTACCAGGGATGAAAGCACTCGGGTCGTGTTTACTAGCTTCACAATTACATTTTTTGCAGGCGATTTCTCAGGACTTTTGTCACTAGCTTAATGATGACATTTGCCAAGACAATGGGTCAGAACTGGCTTGGGGTTTCAGGCTGATCCACTTATGGATGAGAGTTACAAGCACTTCATTCATTTAATGAGGGAACCAGGCCGTATCAAACGTCTTCATCACAAAATAAATAACTGACTTCCCTACATTTTCCGAACATTTCTTGAAGAATATTGGAGGGAGGCCTTCCGGTCCAGCAACCTTATATGTCCCCATATCAAAACACGCATCCTCTATTTCCTGTTCACAAACCCGTCTATTAAGAAATTGACGATCGACCGGGATAAGGCCGCCAAAGAGAGGTGTCAAGTGCAACGGCTATGATGATCATCCTGTTGGTCCCAGAGAAGGGTGAGAATATAGTCGAGGGGAGGGGGTGAATGACTATATTGGAGTTTCAAAACTTTTTCTTGTTTAAAAGCTTTTGGGCAATGGATAAGTCCCTTCTTAAAAATTGTTTCAACGTGGTTTAAGGCATACACAAATATAACTAAAATGCAATAAAGAAATGTAAGGTAAAGTGTGTAAGTAAATGAACACAAAGGTTTATAGTGGTTCGGGGTGGTGTAATCTCTTAATCCACTCTTCTCCTATAATGATTGGAGGAATTCACTATTGCCTTTCACCAATACAATAGTATGATTCTCCTAGGCTACACAAGCTTCACAATCTCAAGACTGTCACTCCCTGGCTAAAAATCTTCAGTGACTCAGTCTTCAACACTGCTCCTTGAGAACAAATCCTTCAGCAGCTATCGCTTCAAAGGTGCAATTCATTCTCAGACAACCTGATTCAATTGCTTCAATTGGGTGTGAATTGAATTCACAAAAAGATGATCAGACTCAGTACTTGATGTAGATTTGATGCTCTATTCTCTGAGTTTGATATTCTAGATGTATCTTTTTAGTACAGAATAAAGGCTTGTGAATTTTACAGAGGTTTTGCTCTTAGAGTGTATTATGTATGTTATCTCGTTGTTTTTGTATTTTTGTCAATGCCTTGATCTTCTTGATTTGAAAATTCATCTGTTGGCTATTTAATGCCGAGAATAATCCTTGATTCATTCTTGATTTTATTCTCTTTGATTTGTTGATCTAGATTTTCTTCAAACGTTCTTCATAAAATCCGCCCTTGATTGATTATGCATTAATTGTTTGATCTTTGATTTAATTATATTGCGATATCATGAGTATCAAATTTGACTTACTTGGTCGTTTCGATCATTACTTCGCCATTGAAATACTCTTAGTTGGTTTGTCGCTTTTTCCTTCTACATTGATTTTCGATGTCCAGTTGTATATTTGTACTTCACTCGATCCTTGATTTGAGTGGGATCATTGTACACCATATTAAAAGAATAAATTGCATCACTTGTAATATATCTTAGACTTACCCAAGGACATCATAGACTTCCCTGGTTATATGTCACCATAAGTCTTCACTTTACTCTACTAGTATTTGGTCGCTTTCACTCAACCGATCTTCGCCTTCCATCGAGCCATCCTACCAGGTCTAGTACAATGCTTGTCTGATCGAACTTATACAACATGTCGACTATAAGTAAAGTCTTATACATATATTCTAACTTATTTCAGTTTGTTATAACACCTAGTATGGCTATCATCAAAACAAATAAAATTTTCCTAACAGCTTCTTTCTTGATGATGCCAAAACCCTCATAAGCCTAACATAAGTAAACATTATTTTTATGTAATAAAGGAATAAAAATCAAAACATTTCCATGAAGGGCATAAGAAAAGCAAAATAGAGAAAATTATTACAGTATACTTTTTCTCTAAGATTCTGACGATTTTCCTTGTGCTTTCAAGTGCCTCTTACCTTTTGAGCTGTGCTTTTCACAACCTTCCCCCTTTTTGGTAGCATCATGCCTCTCTTCCGTAATTATGTTTGTGGCCTCTGACACACGGTTATGATTGTGTCAAGTCGCTAGATGGCGCCATCCCAGTGGTGTCATCAATGCCCTAAATTTGTTGACAATGAATTTCCGATGTGTCAACCATAAGATTAATCGTCATCTACTTCACTTGCTAGATGCTTCAAGTTTGTATGGACATGCTATGTGATCGAAGAAAATCAAATTGATCGATTAGACCTCCTTGCTTTTCCATCATAGCATCTTGAACCTCAATGTGCTTGAAAAGAGCCTCAATCTTCTGCTCCATGGAGGTGTAGCTACTCCTCAGTGTTGCTTGGAGATTTTCCCTACTGAGAGTTTGATTTTCCATGTCCACTATCATAGGACCAATATCCAGATCAAAAGATATGTCTGGATTGTCAGTGATAGGTTATGCCTGTGCTGGTGTCTCACCAGAGTCTTCTTCAGCTTGCTCTTCTTCAATCTCCATCTCAGATAGAGATTGTTGGGGGTAGCTTGATTCTCCAAGTCCTGTTTGGGACTTTGTTTCATCTATGCCTGCTGCTGCTTCAGCAGCCATTCACCTTTGATCAGTGCATGGGGTCTTGGTGAGTCTCATCTGGTGGTGTTCTCTCGCCTAACCACTTAGCCGCTTTTCTTCATCGGCCTTACTCCTTTGGATAACATCCTGGAGTGTCAAATTATCATCAAAATCCTCATTTTCCTCATGATCATCAATCTTTTCTTCTTCATCTCTTTCTTCTCCTTCTTCCTCTCCATCATTTGCTCTGTCCTCCTCTTCTTCATCTTTATCAAGAGTCGATAGTAAGCTTCCTCATCCTCTTTATGTTCTCTATCAGATAGGTGATGAACTTCTTCCTCTGTGTCTTCTCCATCATCACTTATCACCAAGGGTCTGTCCTTATTGCTTGGCAGAATCCTGAGTTGACTTTCTTTGGTTTGAGATCTGGTTCTTTGTCTCGAGCCTGTAATCGCCGCTAGCAAAGTTGCTTTCTATTCTGCCCCATTCTAGTCTGTAATTTTCTTGATTCCTTAACATAGGTGAACATTACTTTTGCATCATGTAACTTGTGCAAGTGAATGGGTTGCACTTTCATACAGTCAAGCAGATGTTGAAGTGGAATGCCAAAAGGTTTCTAGACCCATAACTCCCCTTTCTTTTGTTCTCATTTCTTTGCAGCTAGTTTCCCAGCATCTATTTCGCCTTGAATTTTCTTTGAGTCGGTTGAATATGAAGGTAGTCCAGTTGAAAGTCTTTCCTTCATAGATGATAGCCATCGATCGTGCCCTCACACTGTCATCCCATGCATCGATCCAAGTCTACCCTTTATATTCTTGGTGATAAGATGAGCAAATTTGGCAAATGGATTTTTGAGTTCGGATCTGTTGCGGTCGAGCCTTTTGTTCTCGGATGTAGAATTTCATCCAATTTCCACTAGAATGTATCAATGTGTCGATTTCACGCCTCGTGTTTGTGTTGATACGGTGTTGGAGAGTTTGAGGTAGTGTCTCGAGGAGTCCTGGTGTAATGAATAACTCTCTTTCATTCACAAAGTTGTGGTGATAGACTCCAAATGCCTTCTTTCCGGGAACAAACTTTGCATTGCGCTGAATGAGATCGATTCTCAAAGCAAATTCCTTTGATCGTGGATTGAGGAACGCCATTAGCCCTAAGTTCTTGCTTTCATCTACTAGGCGTCTGTGATAACACTCTAAATAGTACCATTAATTATACCATTATTCACCCCGAATTATGCTCAAGAGAGGATATATAGGCTCATTATTATATGAATATGTGTTAAATGCTATGTGTATGTTCCTAAGTTCGTAATTCAAAGATCTATGTTATTATCCCAAAGATTTGGTCCTATTTTGCCTTGTTTTATGTATTTTTAGGTGATGTGTCAAATCCGAACATTTAAGGATGGATCTAGATCAAGAGAATAATGTTGGGCCAAGTGAATGAAGTCCAAGAAGAGATCTCGCCAAGAAAATGAGGAAAAGTGAGCCCGGTTTACCGTGGGCTAAGCTTGATAAACCGAGGGTTTTGGGAGTAAGAAATCGATTCTCGCCGCATCTACTAGGTCGGTTAGGGTTTCGAGAATCATAAGTCAATCATTGTATCTATATAAGGCCGCATCAATCGATTATTACTTAAGTTCCAAGTTTCTTTTATCTTTTATTATATACATTATATAATTTAATGCAATAAGGTTCTTTTAAGCTTTTGGAGTTCAATATCCGGTTTCCTTCCTTTCTTGCCATTTCTAGCTTGAGTGGATCAAGCTAGATCTCCATTGTTGAAGGTATGAAGCTTTGAACGCTCATTTATGTCTTCAATATGGTAGCTCTGTTTATATTTACGTGTTTTAGTTAATATGCATGTTTAACGACCCCATAATTTGCTTAGATTAATCAACATTGAGCAATGTAGATCCGTAATAGAAAGCCGCCTCCGTAAACCGCGGTCTATACCGGTTTACCGAGGCAAATTTTAGAAAACCTAATCTGGAGGTTCAGCATCAGCTACGTTGATCGACATGTATAATTAAAACGAGTAATTGGTCTCGCCAATATAGTATTCGTAATTCATAAATTAAAATGAAGTACTGATAGTGAAGAGTTAATTAGACAGTCTTGATGGTCCTTAGAACATGCTAATCAGTGTCGATAGTCGCCTAGGCGGGTTAGCGGTATGAGTAAGCGCCAATATCGGCGATTCTAGTTCTTTATGTGTATGGGCTATTATGGACCAATTAAGGAGGAAGGCGGCGATATATTATCTACTACCATGGTCGGAGTAGATAGGTTAGAATTGTACCCGTAGCTTAAAACCGAATTAAAAGCTTGCTCGATTAATTTAAGGAAATTATGTGGGGAAGTAAACATAAGGATTAACTAAGCCAAGTTAGTAGATAGGTAGGACGAGGAGGAGGAACACCACGCCTCTTTTATGTCCATGATTGGTCAAAGAGCATATATGTGTCTTCTTAATTAGATTAGAATCGCTCATACTTGAGTTGCATTGTCTCGTGGGATCAACCTTGACTCGCCCTTGCTATACTACGATTGACCTAGTACTCTTGTTAGTAATTTTGACGTTAATGACTTACACGCGATCAAGATTTCTGGCGCCGTTTCCAGGGACAATGGCCAATTTTAAGTATAAATGTTTTAATTCTAATTAAGAAGTCGTTTTCTTTTAATTTAATTTCTTTCTGAGTCTTGAGTCATCCTAGATCAAACCTGCAATGTTTAACTGCAAGAATAAGAAATTCTAGGCCCGGTTTACCGTGGGTTACCCTCGATTTACCGAGGTCCAGAAAATCGAATTCTGACAGCCCTAGTTATTCTGTGTATCCCAGTTGATTTTAGTTAGTAGGTCCACAGCAGTTGGGTTCACCCCCAACTGAAGCAGGAGTTGCTAACCTTTTCTTTGTTTTAGTTTGTCTCTTTTGCAGGAAGATTGGGACACTTTAGCAACTCGGTCAAGCAGGAGTTGAAAGGCAAACAAGTCAACCAACATGCCTCGAACAGTGTTGAATATCAAGCCTATTTCCATGTACCCTGGATCAGCAGTCAGAGAGAAATACGATGCAGACAAGAAATGAGTGGAAAAAGGATAAAGAAGAAATCAAGCAGGAGCCTGAAGAGAGCTTATCGGAGTGCAGCACGTATCGTCCAGGTGAGTTTCCTTTTGAGTTAATTGAAATATCTTTTTCTGATTATGATTCTGTTGATCCTGAAGAGGATCTGGACACTATGTTTTCTGAGCCCGAGGATTACCCAAACTCAGATACGTAGTGAAATTAGGAGACCCTGGGACGCTCAGACTCCGATCTCCATAAACGGTAGCAAAGAGGTTTAGGTCTCTACGGCCCGGCCAGAGTTGCAACATCCTTCTTTTTTCCTCACCAAAAGATTAAGATTATGGTTGTCATGAATCAAACTCGAACTATGACCTTTGTTGATAGAACTAGAGATATGGTTGCCGGTCTCGTCAAGAATTGCACGATTAAGCGCAGAGGATTTGCCTTTCCAATTGATTTAACGGTTATTGACATACCGGAGGATCCAAGTGCCCCAGTTCTTTTCGGTAGACCATTCTTAGCGACCAGCCGGGCGATCATGGACTTTGATAATGGGGAAATAACTCTGAGGTAATGATGCGGTATCTATCATAATCCTAGAGCCCCTAGATAATAGGCCGTAATGTTGCAAGATGACTTATTGTTCAAGGGAAGTGAAAATCATGGAGATAGAAGAGGAAAGGCATAGGCACCGAGAGGTTGTAGTAGAAACCGTTGAGCATGAATTCATGAGAGTACTGAGAAGAGAGCACGAGGACAAGGCCCACGACCAAACGCTCCTGGAAGTGAGAGCTTCGAGAGACGTAGTGAAATGGAACTTCTAGTAAAAAGTTTGGAATCCCTGAGCATAAAAGATAAATCTCGACGCAGAGGTAGACCTAGTACGCAAGCTAAGAGAGAGAGAGGCATGCTAGGAAGAGAGCTCAAATAGTATCTATGAAGATACACACTCTCGGGATAAAAGTTTGAGAGTTAAGGCCCCAACCTCTGAGTGAGCGAGGATCTGAAGAAAGTTGAGCTGACGACTATAAACTCAGAACTATTTATCTTGAACCCTTAGTTAGGATAGGAGTCAATAAAAGTAGCCGGATGAAATGACGAGCTTTTTTTCATCTTACCGCACCCTTAGGCTTGAAACCGATGGTTGTTGGGAAGGTTTTTTTACTCGTTATGGATTCTAGTGAAGTAGGTTAGGATTGATTCGGAAGCATCAACAAAAGGAGTAAGAAACTAGACATTTTGAGGTTAGGGTTGAGCAGTGAGCTAAAGTAAAGTGTACAGAGAAGAAGCCCGGTAAACCGGAGTTACCTCCGGTTACCGAGCTTGGTTTTTTCGCTTCGAGTGTCGATTATAAAGTAGAATTTTCGGTGACACGTGAAGGACACACGCTGCATCAAGAACCCACCACTCAAAAAAACCGCCCCATCTTCCTTATTTTCCACCTTTTCATCCTTTCCCACACTCCACCATAACTCCACCTCAATCCCATCAATAAAACCCCTCAAATCCCTCACCCTCATTACTCCTCTACCCACTATCCCACCAAATCCTTCCACTTTCTACCCATTTCCCTTATATAAACACCTTCCACCACCATTATTCATCATTCTTATCAATCTTCTTCTTCTTCTTCAATCATCAACATTTCTCCATTTAAAATTTTTGCCTCCCATCACCACCAATACCTCCACCAAAATCAAACCTTTTCCTTCCATTTCAACACCCAAAACATCATCTTTCTATTCTCGGTTGATTGAGGGGTGCTGTTGCACTAGCATAGTTGCTACAGGTCTTTCTCTTCCACCATCAGAGCAGAGTCCCAGTAAGAACTGAGAAAAATCAACACCGGTAATTTGAGGGTACAGGCCGATTTACTGAGGGTCCATTTTCAGATTCAACATCATCTTCAGTCTCTGTATCAGTAGGATAGGTCCCGAACATAGCAGAACCGCACGTCATCCGAGCGGTCAACAATTTCTATATGGAGATGCCAACCCCTTAATCGACGGGGTTGAGAATTTGATTCACGCGAGATTTATGAGTCGCTTAGAGGACACTGGAACGGCTGACCTGTTATCCGTGAGCGCGGCATAGATTTAGAAGATTGTGGTTCGATCTTCCCGGAGCCATGAAGGCATAAGATATTTTAGACATGGCCGAGGCACCGAACCAATTCAATGCTATGGTGGTGCGCGAATTTATGCTTATGTGGCGATAACCCAGGAGCTACATTTGCTATTGTCCGTGAAGTAAAGGTTGACTTCACGATTGAGCGGATCAACGCACATTTCGGGTTCGTGACTCACCAGTGGGCCAAGATGAGTACACATCCTCTAGTAACGTTGAAGATTTGAGAGGATGCAGATGATCGCTGGCTATTTTGGGATGCAATGGAAGCGCACCCCTATAGGATCCCCCACCATCTACCTGGAAAATGACTTATCCTGGGATAGGAAGATGGTCAACAGATTTGTGTGTGTCTGCTTTCCGCCGACCAAGCATATGGTGTCTTTCACACCGAAGACGGCGGAGTTGATGTTTTATCTAGAGTAGGGATCTCCAACCAACATCGGTCTACTGATGCATAGCCGCATTCATGAGATTGCCGCTACGTCCGAGCGAGAGCAGTTGCCGTACGGGCCGATGATTGACATGTTCGCTCTGGAGGACGAGGTCAAAGTTCAGGTCAGTGATGAGTGGGAAGACCCTGAGCCAATGATCAGTTCATAATCAGTTATGAGACTACCGAGACGTGTCGGTCAGAGAGCTAAAAGACAGAATACTCCGGTCCACGGAGAACCTCGATCTCAGAGGGCTTTGATTGGGGAGAATGCATGAGAAATTGCGAGTCTACATTGCAAGATGGACATGATTATAGACTTTTTGGCATTCCTCCAAATGACTTACCACCACCTAGGACTACCCCACGCCACGGAGCGCCTTCTTCTCGCTGTCGCCTGGGCTTTGGACCACCTCCGGTTTTGAGCCTAGAGATGAATGGAGGACTATTATGACGAGGGCTAGTTTTCTTTTTCTTTTTTTTTTGTTTTTATTTTCCATTTTTATTTTATTTCCTTCCTGGTACATGTAGCAGATTTTATGATCATAATATAATGATTTTGTCGGCTTAATTTGTTTGGAGTTATTTCTTTTCTCTTTTCCTGTCGCAATTTTATTATACGGTTTGTTGTCACCCCATTCTTATTGGATTGTTTTGAGATACTTAGCGTAGATTTTTAGAGGCTTAATTACATCACCAATGCATTAAGACGATCCAGCTTTCTTCCTTGGCTCTACCCTTAACGAAGCTAAGTTCTTTCATTATTCATTTTCATCTTACACATTGGGGACAATGTTTCGATTAAGTGGGGGGTAAGGGACGTCACTTAGCTATTTGACATTATATTCCAAAATTATTAGATTATCTTGATTCTCTTTGACGATTTTTCACCACATAGACTTTGATTCATTTCGACAGAATTTTGAATACAAATGACATCTTTGATCTTTTGGAGTTAATTAATTACATCGTTGTTTCACTTTGCATTAGTAGAACTAGGTGCCCACTTCTGAAGTAGTGGTGTATTAAGCACATATTATGTTGTGAGCAACCATTTTAAGCACGTATAACTCACTTTCCTTGGTATGTAGTCGAGAGCACATTGCCTTGACTAGAGTTAACCCTAGCTTTTTCCCGAATCATGTTCCACCAACGATTATAAGGGCAAAGAAATTTCAGATTCGGTAGTTTATTAAGAGTGAAACCGTGAGGATAGATAATTTGTGAGTGTTCACCCCCCAAGAAAGAGAAGTGATTTGCAATTTATACATCTATATTCTCTCTGGCAAAAATGAGTCGATGGAGCGTTAGACGCACGACTTTTGCATAGACCGATAAATGCGAGTCTGAGAGTAATACTCGGTTCTCGATCCGCCTTGCCTAGCTAACTTGATCAATAAAAGCATGTTCGAGACTGGTTAGTTCGACTACGGGTCGACATAATGTGAGATTGTTTGCATTACTAAGCGGATGTGGAGTTATTGCACACACTCATTGGCTCATGACATGTATGTTGTTTAATACGTGCATCGATGGATATGAGTGACATGATCTTGATCTTGAATTTGTGGGCATAGCTATTTTTAATTAACTTGTGTGTGGTCAGGATGTTGTTTTCTTTTTGCCTTTTTGCTTGGGACGATCAAAAGCTAAGTGGGGGGGGGGGTAGTTGATAACACTCTAAATGTACCATTAATTATACCTTTATTCACCCCAAATTATGCTCATGAGAGGATAGATAGACTCATTATTATATGGAATATATGGTAAATGCTATGTGTATGTTCCTAAGGTCATAATTCTGCATCTATGTTATTATCCCGAAGATTTGGTACTGTTTTGCCTTGTTTTATGTATTTTACAGGATGTGTCAAATCCAGAGCATTTAAGGGCGGATCTGGATCAACAAAAGAATGTTGGGACAAGTGAATAAAGTCCAAGAAGAGATCTGCTGAAGAAAAAGAGGAAAAGTGATTATGGTTTACCGTGGGCTAGGCCTGATAAACCGAGGGTCTTGGGGAGCAAGAAATCAATTCTGCCGCATCTACTAGGTCGGTTAAGGTTTTGAGAGTCATCGGTCGGTCATTGTATCTATCTAAGGCCGCATCAACTGATTATTACATAAGTACCAAGTTTCTTTTATCTTTTATTATATACATTATATAATTTAATGCAATAAGGTTCTTTTAAACTTTTGGAGTTCAATTTCTGGTTTCCTTCCCTTCCTTACCATCTCTAGCTTGAGTTGATCAAGCTAGATCTCCATTGTTGAAAGTATGAAGCTTTGAACGTTCCTTTATGTCTTCATTATGGTAGAGATCTGCTTGTATTTACGTGTTTTAGTTAATCTGCATGTTTAATTCAACCCCATAATTTGCTTAGATTAATCAAAGATTGAGCAAAGGTAGATCTAGAAATAAGAAAAGTCGCCTCGTAAACCGGCGGTGTATAACGGTTTCATCGAGGCAAATTTTAGAAAAGCAATTTGGAGGTTCAAATACACCACGTTGATCGATTGTGAATAATTAAAATGAGTAATAGTCTAGCCAATCTAGTATTCGTAATTTGTAAATTAACATGAAGTAATCGATAGTGAAGTGTTAATTAGACATAGTCTTGATGGAACCTAGAACATGCTAATCATCGTTGATAGTCGCCTAGGCGGGTTAGCGTGATGAGTTAGTGCTCACACCGTAGTTCTAGTTCTTTATGCGTATGGGCTATTACGGACCAATTAAGGAGGGTAGTCGATGTATAGATTATCCACTACCATAGTCGTAGTAGATAAGGTTAGGAATTGTACCCGTAGCTTAAAACTGAATTAAAAGCTCGCTCGATTAATTTAAGGAAATTATGTGGGGAAGTAAATATAAGGATTAACTAAGCCAAGTTAGTAGATAGGTAGGATGAGGGGGAGGAACACCACGTCTCTTTTATGTCCATTGTTTGTCAAAGACCATATATGTGTCTTCTTAATTAGATTAGAATCGCTCATACTTGAGATGCATTGTCTCTGTGGATCGACCTTGACTCGCCCGCTATACTACGATTGACCTAGTACTTTTGCTAGTAATATCAATGTTAGTGACTTACACGCGATGAGTCCTGCCTTACGGATCATTGCCACATAATGTGAGGTAGTGCTCAGATGAAGGAATGACCCAACTCGATTCTTTATACTTCTTGCCGTAATTTTTGATCGAGGAAGATGAAACCATTTTTGAGAGTGTAAAATAAAAGCTTTGAACTTTCTGGAGAAAAGTTTATGAGTTTGTAAGAAAGTGTAAGAAAGTTGTGAAAATGCTGAAGTGTGTATTATATAGTGGAGAGATGAGAGTGTGAACACAGATGAATATGGAAGGATTTGGTTTAGTTAATGGTGTGATTTCTTGGGTATAAATCCCGGTGAATAAGATATTAGGGGGAGTGGATTGAGGTAAGTAATGATCAATCATGGGAATCGAGGTGTTGCCATTATTCCAACAATTCAAAATATAACCTCCATGATTAAAATATCACGTGTCCGATCCTCCATAATAAATATATAAATCGATTTGCCACATGTGTAAATGTACTATTCTTTTCACACTTTAAAAACAATAATTATCCTTCACCGTGGAATGAGGAGTTGTTTACTCACGACCTTCCACCGAGCTGCTTTCACCATAACTATTCCTTACAATTGGTGAAGTGAACTTCGCTGATACTAGTGCCTTACCTGCCAAGTGAGTGCACCCAAAGTGGCAAAGGTTTAGTCAGCTGGTGAAGCCATTCCCACTGATTACTCCTAGTTAGTCGCTTCCTTGTGACTTAGTCAATTTGGGCCATTCCCAACTCGGGCCTTAACATACAAAATCTTTCATGATTTAGTGGTTTTGTGAAAATATCAGCTGATTGATCTTCTGTAGATATGTACTTCAAGATTACATCTCATTTCTCAACATGATCTCTGATGAAATGATTTCTCACATCAATGTGTTTTGTTCTTGAGTGAAGTACTGGATTCTCTGTAATTGATATTGCACTTGTGTTATCACATATGATTGGAATTGTCTTCTCTTCTATTCCATAGTCTCTTAGCTGCTGTCTGATCCATAGTACTTGTGCACAACAGCTACCTGCTGCTATATATTATGCTTCAGCTATTGAAGTAGTTATGACATTCTGCTTTTTGCTGAACCAAGATACTAGTCTACTGCCTAGCATCTGACAAGTTCTTGGAGTTCTTTTTCTATCAATTTTGCATCAAGCATAGTCTAAATATGAATCAGATATTAATTTGAATCCTCCATCTTTTGGATATCAAATTCCAACATTTATTGTGTGCTTAAAAAATTTGATTATTCTCTTTGCTGAGAATAAATGAGATTCCTTAGGTTGAGCTTGAAATCTTACACATACTCCTACTACAAATGCTAAATCCGGTCTGCTTGCTGTTAGATAGAGTAAGGATCCAATAATTCCTCTCAGATAACTTTTGATCAACATCCTTCCCATTTTCATCCTTTCCAAGTATAATTCTTGCACACATAGGTGTTTTAAGTTCCACTTGTGTCCATATCATACATGTTGATTAAGTCTTTAGTGTACTTTGCTTGATTGATGAAGATTCCATTTTTCATTTGTTTCACTTGTAATCCTAGGAAGTAGTTGAGTTCTCCCATCATACTCATTTGAAATTTGCTTTTCATCGATTTGCAAATTTTTCACATAACTTGTCATCTTCGTATCCAAATATGATATAATCCACATAGATCCGAACTAGCAATGTGCTTGTTTCATCTTTTAGTTGAAAAGTGTCTTGTCAATGGTTTCTTTGCTAAATCCATTGTTGATCGTGAATTGTGACTGTTGGAAATAATATTTATCTTTTGATCTTGATTCATCGTATTATTTGTTTACATCCCATTGATGAAGTGCTGAAACTAGCTATTATAGTGAGAAGCTAAAAGATGTCTAGAACTGAATGTGTAAGTTTTACTAGAGTGTGATAATTGTATAGGTTATATTAGACAAACACTATAATAGATAGAAGTGTCATAATACATCGAGACTTGAAATCATTTAGAAAACTGGAACATGACACAAAACTGAAGATGTCACTCAAAGTCAAGAACTGGAGTTTACTCAGAACTGAAGAAGGTACGTTGAGGGATACATAATCGGTTGACTTATATAGAAACTAAAGGCTGAGGGAACAAACTCAAGAAATGAAGAATTGAGGACATGCACTCGCTTGTAGAAGATTGAAGAACCGAGGGTTCAAACTCATTATGAAGATTAAAGTCGAGATCGTGAAGTTAGAATTGTAAGTTTGTGATGGCCTCGAATCGACTTTATGGATCTTGAAAGAAGACCTAAGAATCATAAGGACAATGATATCTTAGATGATTTATTTAAAGGAATTGTGTTCTCTCGATTAAGTCATATAAAATTAGATAAATAGAGTACTAAGTTTTGAAGAAGAGTAAAACTCGCTTAATGCTCTAAGTTAGTTAACAAACCGATAACCGACATACTCGTGATAAAGGATACTCGTGTTTATAGTCATCCATCCAAGCAAACTCAAAGTACATTCAACGTTATCTATCAAGCAATACTATTGGATGAAGGAATGACATGTCGTAACAACCACCGACACTTGACATATGAAAATATAGATGTTGATAGAATTCAAATTCAAGAAAGATGAATGTTGGACCTTACACTATAAAAAGAGGACTTGAGACCAATGATCAAACACACGAATTAACAAGATTACAAGCGTTATTGTGCTCAAGTCTTGTTCATCTCGAATTTCTATCACTTTGCGCCAACAAGATCATATCTAGATTTCTTCAAGTGTTCAAGCTACAAAGAATCAATCCGTAATCGATACACTTAGAAGAACCACAAGCGAGAATCAATTTATTGATTCTCACCCAACTTTGATTTTTATCAAAGGTTTAGACTGTGAAGCAATCCGGTCAAGGATTTGCCAAGGACAATTGTAGCAGTCGAGTAGACTGTGTTTGTGGTGGTAGTTGGTGAAGAGGCAACACAACCCTCTAAGGACCAGTGGTTCAAGCAGTTGGAGAGCAGCAATCCGACCTGTTCTTTGATTGTTTGGATAGTAAAGCTGTGGATTAGTCAAGGACTATCATTTAGGACTTTTTGTAACAGCTTACCTCAAAGAGTCCTAGTGAAATTTTCCTCCGCATCACATGGTAAGAGTGGACGTAATGAATTACACCACCTGGAACCACTATAATTCTCACTCTATTTACTTTACGCACTTACATTCGGGCCATTTACTTATTCAAAGATTTACTATTGTTATACAAAGATAACCTAAAAAATTGATTGTTATACTCACTTACGCTCACAAACCTACATTCGCTTTTGCTTACTCAGCTTTTTTTCATAGAATCAACAAGATCCAGATAAAGGCTAAAACTTAAATCCACCGCGGTTGACTCGCTTTTGATATAAGTCGCTTGACTTAGACTCAACCTAAGTCACTTAACTCCACGTGGTTAAAATCGAACCTTAATCGTTTTAGATCTAGTTTTTGGTGACAAGTTTACACCCCCCCTCTAAACTTGTGTCAGCCTTTCTAAGGGACCAACAATTGGTATCGGAGCAGTGTTCTTTGACAAGCCATTGTTAAAAAAATCACTTGCTCTAGTTATCTCCTCTAGTTGTTCTCTTGAAAAAGTTTAGTTTTCCAGTTTCCCAGTCTTTTCATAATCTAGTTTTAATTCACTCACACAATGGATAACAATCAAGATGCTGCATAAATGATGATGTGCAACATGGATAGTTTTGATGAATACAGACGCTCGCTTATGTGCTTTTCTAGATGCCACACATGACGAGATGATGGACATACTCACCGACGGACCAATCCAAACTTATATGCAAACTGTCAATGCTGACCAAGTTAGAGTTCCAAAGCCCAAAAGTGAGTGGAACAATGATGATCGAAAGAGGAAAACCTCAACAATGTTGCAATGGACATCATTCTCGTAAATCTTGACCGTAATATGTATCTCAAGGTCAAAGAATGCACAACCGCCAAAGAAATGTGGGAAAACTTCGCTTGATCTTTGAAGGAACTCGATCACAAAGAAAACAAGATCTCGCCGCCAAACAAAAGTTTCATGACTTTAAAATGAAACCTGAGAAACCATTGATCGATGGAGACAAGATTCAAAGACAATCATGGATGAACTAGCTCTACTCAAAATAGAATACACCAAGAAGAAAGTCAACCCTAAGATTTTGAAGGCTTTACCTCATGTTGGAAAATGAACGTTACAAACCATGGAAGAGTCTAGAAATCTTGATGAAGAAGATACTTTCAAAATCTTCTCAGACCAAAGCTTATGAGTTCAATGAAGACTTCACAATTATAGAAGTAGTGATCAAAGACTTGAGGAACCCAAGACAACATGCTTCTTTGCAAAGAGCATTCAATGATATTCAAGAAACTTCATCTAGCAATCTTCAAAGAATTGGATGAGATGGAAGAACAAATGGCTCTTATGATGAACATAATTAGAAGGATGAAGAGTGGACACCCAAATACCGTAAATACATCAAGAAGACTCCTAAAAAGAGAAAGGATGATGAATATCTCGCTTTGACCAGTAAAATTCGACATTACAAAGTTGAATGTCCAGAGTCGGGCCGGGTAAGAAGACACAACAATGAAGAATTGGTAGAAGGGCACTTTAGCTTCGAGACGAGCGATTATGAAGCCGGTACAGTAAAGACTATCGATGATACAACTCTTATGGCTCACATGGAAAATTTAATGATGTATGTGAATCGACTCAAAATACTCCTCACTTCGATTTCCATGCAAAATGCTTGTTCTTCGATCGCCGACTCCAATCCAAGAAATCCGTAATTAGAAGAAACACTTGACTAATTGATGAATCAACTCGTGACTATACAAGATGGTTATGAAACAATTAAAGTCGAAAAAGAAGCTCTAATTCTAGAGGTCGAACGATTGAGATCTGAATTGAACACATTGAAAATGAATCAATCGACAAAGGAAAGAATCAACTTCACTTACTACATCAAGAAGAATAGCTGATTCTTTCGCCACTCAAGTTTAGCTTCCAGATTCAAATATGGAAAGCCTTATGGAGACAGAATCGCTTAGATTTGATACACAAAGAAACTTTGAAGGAAGGACCAAGCAAAGTCGGGCCGAACTTAATGTCAAAATCGGTGTTAAGTTTGTAGTCGAGCAATTTCCTAAATCGAGAAGATTGTCGAACCAACAAGATCGGGCTCCACATGAATCAACTCTGGCCTCGTAATCATATTTCTAAGAAGACAACCGCACTCTACCAATAAAGGTAAATCAAAGGGTAGATCACCAGACTTCAAAGAAAAGATGGTAGATCAAATGCCAGATCTACAAAAACTCAAGTCTAGGACCAGAGAAATTTTAATCAGAGTAAATCTAAGAATGTTAATCATTCAAAGATTCACACATTCAGGGGGAAAGGAAGATTATTTCCCACTGATGAAGATTGGAATTCACTGAAACTATTGCTAAAATGGATAGGAACAATCATTCTAGACAAAAGACTTATCAAAAGTCTCAGTCTAAGACTCAGCAGAGAACTTATCCTAGTTCTCAAAGAAAACCTCCGCATAAAAGTCCAGATAGACCTCAAGACAAAAATAATGATGGTTACTATTCTCGCTTTTAATAATGTAAGGCATTCAATTTCAGCCAAAAGACTTGAGAGAACATATAAATAAGACACACCCAAAAATAGATACTACGGGAGTGTGACTTATATATATGAGAACAAGTGCAACAATTTCCATAGAAGACCTTATGGAAATATACCCAGAGTTGTACTTACAACTGACCATTATGGACCCAAACAGAGTTGGGTACCTAAAACCTATTAATTTGTCTTGCAGATATTTGGTATTTTGACAAAGGATGCTCAAGACATATGACAATGAGCAAGGACTCGCCTAGTTGATTTTGTAGCCAAAGATGGACCAAGAGTAAATTTTGGAAGCAAGGACAAACTGGTTATACAAAAGGTAATGGCACCTTAGTCGTAAATGGACTTACAATCAAGAATGTATCATATGTGGAAGGACTTCACTACAATCTACTCAAAGACAAGTCAATTCAAGGACATAGACACAAAGTAACCTTTGACAAAGATTTTAATCGTTGTCATGAAACAACATTCCAAGTAGTTCTTGGCCGGAAGAAGGAAAGAGAATATGTATGTTGTTGATTGGTCTACCACAGCCGTAAACTTGTTTAATTATGCATACCAAGTCGTAACTCAATGGTCGTGGCACAAGAAACCGAGTCACCTCAATTTTGATGATATCAACTTACTTGTCAAGAAGAACTTGGTGATTGGACTACTAAAGATGTCATACAAGAAGGACAACTTGTGTGATGCATGTAAACAAGGAAAACAAACCAAAGAAAGTTTCAAGACTAAGTCTCAAAGACTCAACAACCGTGAGTTTTAGAATCGTGTGCATATGGATTTATTTGGACCAATTACACCAACTGTTATTGGAAAGAAATACACCTTGGTGGTAGTTGATGATTATTCGAGATATACATGGGTTATCTTCATGTCAAAAAAAGTGAAACCAAGAAACAACTTAAAGAACTTTCAAGAGACTCCAAAATCGTAAAGGAGTTATAGTTGTTAAGATCAGATCGATGAGGGAACTCGAATTTCAACAATATAATCATTGAATATTGTGGAGAAAATGGTGTTCTACATCAACTCATGGCTACAACAACACCTCAAATGAAACGGAGTAGTTGAAAGGAGAAATAGAACACTCAAAGAAGCCGGGAAGGACAATGATCCGTGAATCAAAATCGCCGTAAAGATATTGGGTAGAAGCAATTAATACAAACTTTGTTATACTCTGTAATGGAGTTTCATGAACAAAAGACATGAAAAGACCCATTATGAGATCCGAATGGAAGGAAACCAAACATCTCATATTTTCATGTCTTTGAAAGCAAATTTTTATTCACAATAATGGAAAGGATCACCTTAAGGTTTTTCAGCCCAAACCTGATGAAGGAATATTTTTAGGATCCTCAAGTGTCGTGAAAGCATCTCAGAGTAATCGAACAAATGGACACTCAAGCATAAAGAATCAATACATGTGGTCTTTGGTGAACCAAACTTCATTGGAGATACAATCAAAGATAAAGAAGAACCCGCTTCGGGCCTCAATCGATAAAGCTCTAGAACCGCCTCAATCGATAAAGCTCCAACCGCTTTTTGTTGATATTGGAAGATTAAGGATCTCGTATCTTCAGATCATGATCGGGCCTCGCTTTCATCACCAACAACCTACAAATTGAACGACATCAAACCGACTTCCAGATCAAGATAATCGAGCTAAAGGAAATCAAGAAGAAATTCATGAAGAACCAGCTTCAACAGTAACGCGCACTTTGATGCAACCCCCAAGACATCAATGGATGAGAGATCACCCCGAAAAACAGTGATAGGTGATTTCCAAGCCGGAGTTCGAACAAGACATCAACTAGATGCTATGATAGCATGTTTTCTTTCTCACTCAACCAAAGGAAATTGAAGAAGCTTTAGATGATCCAGATTGATTAAAGCAATGCAAGAAGAACTCAACAAATTTGAGAGAAATCAAGTTTGGGAATTGGTGGATAAACACGATCATGTCAACATAATAGTGGACTAAGTGGGTATTTAAAACAAGCTTGATGAAGACGGAAACATTGTCGTAAATAAGGCCGATTTGTAGTAAAAGGTTATTCACAAGGTATGGATAGACTTCAATGAAACTTATGCACCAAGAGCAAGGTTGAGGCAATCATATTATTTCTGCCTTTGCACCACAAGAAATTCAAAGAGTACCGTATGGACGTTAAAAGCGCATTTTTGAACGGAATACTTGAAGAAGAAGTCTACGACAACTACCAACTACATTTGAAAACAAAGATCAAGTCGACAAAGTCTTTAAACCGAGAAAAGCACTTTATGGACTAAAACAGCACCCAGAGCCTGGTATGAAACTCTATCTCGCTTTTGGTGGATAATGGTTTTATAAAAGGAACCATTGATAAGACCTTGTTCAGATGAAAGTTGAAGGAAGCATCGTCCCTACTTCAAATCTACGTTGATGACATCATTTTTGGATTAGAAAATGAACATCCTCTGGTGAGAAATTTGCAAGCTTGATGAAGTGCAAATTTCAATTGAGTATGATGGGAGAATCGAATTACTTACTTGGATTACAAGTTAAGCAAATGGATGATGTGATTTTCATTCACCAAACTAAGTATACAAGAGAACTGATCAAAAAATTTGGAATGGAGAAATCAGCTGGCATTGCAACACCTATTGGGACCTGTTAGCAATACCATCCGCAACGGAAGCGATTTAAGGATCTAGATCTATGATTTACACATAATAAAATAACTAGATCTACTCTACAAGGGGGTTGTAGAACATACCTCTTGGATCTCAAAATCCAAGTAGAAGAACCGCAATTGGAAGAACAAAAGACGGTGTGAAGAGCACCACGATCTTCCCAGACGTGTGATCCGAGCAACTCGGTGGAAAGAAATCCTCGCCTCGAATTCTCCCGATATTCTACCCGAAAACCTCCAAGATTTTCCTTGCTCCCTTGGTCGAATATTTTCCTTTTCTCTTTAAGAGATGAAAGTCAAAATTTGTGTTGTGTGTTAGGCTTGGTAGAACTCTCTTTATATAGGAGAGTAATCCTTGTCTTCCAAGGATTTTTTTGCAAATAAATAAATCCAATAAATAAAAGATAATCCTAGAATATCCTAGAACAAATCTAGAATAATCTTTATCTTTATTCTTTACCATAAAATATTTATCCAATAAATATTTTGTGCACATGTCTTATTAATCCACAAGAAAAAAATTTCTTGTTCCCTAAAACATGCCTTAGGGCCTAAAATTATCCCTTGTGACCTAGTCACAATAATTTCAACTATACACACTAAATTGGGCCAAGATTATGAAAATGTCTTTTTCACATATTTAATTATTTAGCCTAACTAATTTAATAGTCCACTAAACAATTAATTCACATGTCGCTTTTAATTAAATTCTAATAAGAACTAAATTAATATTATTAGGATTCGACGTCCGAGAATAGCTATGCTATATTGGAGGCACGTTTGGGACCATGGACTAATAATCATGGTCTGATAAATCAAATAAATAATTATCTTACTAATGTAATAATTATATTCGATAAATCAATCATGTGAATATGCCACCATAATCCCTGATCGCACTCCTCCGATTATGAGATTATATTTATTTCCTCACGAATGATAATAAGCGCCCATTGATAGAATCATTACATATGGATTAATCCTCCGTGAGATCTGCTCATTATAAATCGGGAAGTTACCGTTAACCCTTTTAGAACCTCTTATCCTTATTTACCATTAACCCTAAAGTGATCAATTAATTCATACAACTCACCGGTAGCTAATCGCTGTAATATGAACTCGCATTTATCGATCGCTTTATGATCAACAAATAAGGGAATCGTTTATCTACTTCCATAAATGGAAGGAATGGATTCCGATCCGTAATAACACGTACTACTCACTCAATCCAAAGACAATGCCAAGATGGGGTAATTTAGATCACAGCACTCGGGCTGTAATCCTTAACCGCCAAGTCAAACCTCATACCGATTCAAGTAATTGACCGTGATCACCGCAGATTAAGACATATCCATAAATATGATCATCGATTGATTTGATAAGACTTTCGACACGGAATTATATCGTGAACTCTAATCAAATCGGTCCAAATTTCTATATGATATATCTATCATATATAAATGCCTCACCGTGTTCTCTTAACCAAAGTCCGGATAAGACAATCACACCTATTGTGTTCTCGGGCGCATTAATAGCACGGAAAGGAGAGACCAAAACTCGATTAACTTCACTACGGGATAATTGTATTTGAAGTACATCTTCATTAACTCAATCCTCCCGTGTATATCCTATACACCGAGTTAAGTGATTACATAAACGATATACTTTTGTGGTTTTATGTAGTGTAAATACTATTGTCACATCGGTGAATATGAGAATAATAAATATGAATAATAATATCATTTCATTTATTAAATAAAACAATTACAAAATTGTCTTTCGGCATTACACCTAACAATCTCCCACTTGCACATAAAGCATGTGATTAATTGTTTTAGAGCACACCCTATCATTTAAAGTACAACAAACTATCACTCCCACTTGCTCTAAGGAATGAGACATGTCTCTAATACCTATAGTCTCCAAGTGTCGACTAAAAGCTTCAATCAACAAATGCCTTGGTGAATGGATCAACAGATTATCATGAGGCGATTCTTCTGACGGAAACGCCTCTATTGACAAAATCGTTGATCACCCAAAGATTTTCTCTATATGCTTGACCATCGTGCTTTTGAGGTTCCCTCAGAGTTGGAAATGGCCCCATTGTTATCATAATAGAGAGTAATAGGATCTTCAGTGATTCGTGACAACGCCTAACTACGATGAACTTTCTTAACAAAATCGCTCTTAGCCGCCTGAGGCCGCTTGCATGAACTCAAATTTTCCTTTGTTGAATCGGTTGTGCCGGATTGCTTTTGGCTTCTCCATTGTATTGTACCCACCAAGCGTGAAACACCGAACCAGAGGTTGATTTAGAATCATCTCTCGCCTGATCAAAGTCGTAATCGTGTACCCCGCTAACTCCAATCTCCCACCAATAGACGAGCATATAATTTCGGTTCTCTTCAAATATTTGATGAGATTCTTTATCGTTGTCCAAAGCATGTTGCCCCTCGATTTGAACCCTAAAACGGCCGACTAATCCAACGCCAGAATAAATATCGTCTCGTGACACTCATAGCATACATAAGACTACCAACAGCCCGAGGCATATGGCACTCTTCCTATAGCTTCAATCTCTTCAGTGAGTTTGAGGCCCCCGAGTCTTGAGAGGTAAACGCCGTGACGGGTTGGTAGAAAACCTTCTTGGCATTCTCCATAATCAAGCGTGCAAAGACCTTATCTATTTAAGTTGCTTGGGACAGAGCTAACATCCTGCTTTACGCATCCCTTATAATTTGGATCCTGTAACATAACTCGCTTCTCCTAAATCCCTCATTTGGAATTGCATGGTCAACTAACTTTTCACGCCGGACATCATCCCCTTTAAGCCAATTAGAGTATGTCATCAACGTACAACATTAGAAATACAACACTATCTTTGATAACCTTCTTGTACACACAAGATTCAGCAAAGTGTTGTTCAAATCATAAGACTTGATCGCAGGATCGAATTTATGATACTGTGGAACGAGATGCTTGCTTCAACCCATAGATGGATCTCGAGCAACTTGCACACCATGTGCTCTCGACCTTCTTCAATGAATCCTTCCTGGTTGGTGCATATAGATTTCCTCATCGAGAAAGCCGCCTAGAAACGTTGTCTTAACATCCATTTTCCAGATTTCATAATCCCGATATGCAAAGAATCAAAAGGAGGATGCGGATGGTTTTCATCATGGCCATGTGAGAAGGTTTCCTAGTCTATACCTTCTCACTGTGTGTGTAACCTTTGGCTACCACCGTGCTTTGAAGGTTTCGACCTTCCCATCTATTCCTCTCTTTGCTTGTAGAACCATTTACATCCAACGGGCCTTTCACCCCTAGGAAGTTCTACAATTTTCCAGACCGAAAGTTAGAGTACATAGACTCCATCTCTTGATTCATTGCTTCAATCCATTTATCCTTATCGTGATCCAATATAGCCTTCTTATAGGATGAAGGATCATCTTCCACCCCATCGAGGCGACCACGCTTGTCTCTAAATCCATGCCGCATCGAGCCGTGACGAACCACTCACAATACATCTAGGTGGAACAGAATGTCGGAAGTGACTGCTGTATTATTAGTGTTGTTTACAGGAAAATCAATAGCCACAATAGGCCTAACGTCATCGGAGAGTAATTCTCTAGTACAATTTTACTGAGGTCTATGGTCTTTCATATAACTTTCCTTAAAAACGTGAGCGTTAGTCGAGACTAGCACTTTGTTATCTTCCGGATCGTAAAATAGGCCACCACGTGTACCTTTGGATAGCCTACAAACAAACATACTTTCATACGCGATTGTAGCTTGGTAGTCTTGTCCATCAGCACATGTGCAGGACAACCCCATATGCGGAAGTGACGAATGCTTTCTCGATGTCCGGACCACATCTCTACGGGTTTCTTTTCGACAGACTTTGACGGTACTGCATTCAAAATGTAGACCGCCGCTTCTAAATCATAACCTAAAAGGATATAGGTCGGAGGCGTAGATCATCATTGATCTAACCATGTTAATCAATGTTCTGCTTTTTCCTCCTCAAAGAACTCCGCTTTGCTAAGGTGTCCTACGCTACGAACGCTGGAAACAAATTCTTTTCAGCCAAGTTGTCAATGAACTCAGTGATTCAAATACTCACCTCCATGATCCGAGCGAAGGAATTTCAATGATTTGCCTAGTTGCCTTTCGCTTCTCCTTGGAACTCCTTGAACTTACCAAAAGCCTCGGACTTCCTAATGCCGCAAAGCAGATAAACATAACCGAATCTCGAGTAGTCATCATTGAAAGTCACAAAATACTCAGATCCGCCTCTAGCTTGTATCGCTCATCGGACCACAAAGGTCCGAATGCACTAAGTCTGTGGTTCCGTGGGCCCTATTACCTTTGATGAGAAAGGACGCTTTAGTCATTTTTCCTCCAGCAACACAAGGCATTGTGCAGCAAAGGTGTCAACAGATGACTCACCTACTGGCATGAACCTTTTCTAATCTTTTGAGTCTTTCCAAGGAAATATGGTCGAGCCTCGGATGCCACAAGTATGTTTTATCTTCTTACTTGAGAAACTT